>JAVDBV010033987.1:494-18651 GCA_032619315.1 Piper longum
GCCGTAATAAAACCCTGACTTGCCCCGTTTTGGACTAAGCCAATTTTTTTACCCCACTTGCGCTTGGCGTATGGTGGTCAAATGTGGGCTCAGGCCGGCCAAGGCTCCAAAATA
Source organism: Piper longum (assembly GCA_032619315.1). Taxonomy (NCBI): domain Eukaryota; kingdom Viridiplantae; phylum Streptophyta; class Magnoliopsida; order Piperales; family Piperaceae; genus Piper; species Piper longum. Next base: position 609 of record JAVDBV010033987.1, read on the forward strand.
TGAATATATGACATTTTGTAGGTAGCGTCTCGTGTTGGACTAAGTCAATTATTTGACCATGGTTGCGCTCGGTGCATTGTGGTCGAATGTGAACTCAAGCAAATGAAGACTCACAATTCGAAACATGTAACAGTTCGAGTAATTATACAGACCTGAAATTATGATGAGGCACCAGCAACTATGACACACGATCCTAATATTAATGAAACTTCTCGAAAGTCTTCCCTTTGTAAGCCAAATGTGCTCACAAACTATCAAGTTGGTATTTTATTTACCATTAACAAAATTCTCCTTTATATAAAAGTATGAGCGTGGAATTTAAGGATTCACTACAATAAATGTTATAGAAAAGAACGTAGTCACTCGTAACTATATTATTTATGTGATATCAAAAAGTCAAAAACTTATTATTAACTTAATGCGAAAGAATGTTAAATTGCACTCACAACTTTCAAATCCTATAAATATTCAATAATTAAAATTTATTTAAAACCATTCATTAATACCATCGTACTGATATGATAAAGGTCAAAATTCATAATTTATAATATTGATTTACAAAAATTAATTTAATTAAATAATATTTAAGATTTGTTCTAAGAATTACAAAACCGTTAATTATTTTTAGTGATTTTACAATCTCCCAAGTTTGGAAATTTTTATCCATGAAAATATAATAAGGAAATTTTTTTTTTATTTAAGCATTGCCACTCATATGCGTAGATAAAGTGGGGCACACTGTCCCATCACACTGTTGTCCATATCGTACAGAGGTGTCCCATACCACCCATGCTACCTAGATAACACCTCCAATTGTGAAACCGCATATACACTCATTGCCTAAGTGTCACGTGCACCTAGCATGGCACATAAGTGGCACACTCTCTCATACTAGCGTTATGTTTTAACACACTTGCAGAATGTTCACTAACTCAATAGAAGCTTGTTAATATGCTAAAGATATGTCTCCATAAATCAATTACCTACACGATACCTTGGGTTCTCATATTCTTTCTAAAGGTTCCCTTTTAATTTTCCCTTCGACTTACTACTTGTTTCGGATCTAGAACTCAGTCACCTCAATCCCCACTAAGGAAATTTTTAATTTTCAATTGTTCAAAACATTCCCTCATTGTTAATAGTATCGGCGTTACTACATCTCTTTCTTCTTACCATTATTTATTTACTTATTTTTCTTAAATAAAAAAATACATAGTTATGCATAGCATATGATATAAAGCGTCCTATCAACTTCTTCCACATTATTTTTAAATTATTTAACAATTATCTAAATTTTTGATTATATAGTGGTCATTCTTTTTAAGTGTCTTCGACTTTAACTGCATAGAGCTTCGTCTTCCCTTGGTCTGCCGGTTGTTCGGGTATTGGGTGGCGAGTAAGTACTGATGTCTTACCCTTCTCGGGCTGCTCATGCTTTGCTTTGGAGGCTTATGACACTCCATCCGCAAGTGTCCCGTCTTCCCACAGTTGAAGCACCTACCGGGCTCCCAGCATCTCCTCGAATGCATCTTGATGCAGTTAGGGCACTGTCTCAACTAGGCATCCTTACGCTTCATTTTAAGGTTATCCTCTATGTTACGTGGATGGCTATGCTATTGGTGTTCTACTAGATTATTTTTGTTATCGAGAGGGTTGACATACTTGTGCTGCGAAGTAACCTTTGCTTGCATCTGGGTATGGTCATACTCGAACACCAACTGCTACTGAGTAGTGGTCGAGTCAATCACCTCAATTATCATACTCCACGGTTCTGTAGCAATCTTACTTCTTAATTTTGGCTTCAATCCCCAAAAGAATTTGTCTCCTCTAGCCTTTTTGGTTACCAGAATCCCAATTGCAAAATGCTCCAATTGTAAAAACTTCTTAGCATACTGCCGAACTGAGTTCTTCCCCTAGATTAAGTTGGTGAACTCAAGTGATTTCTTCTAGTCAACAAATTCCAAAAAATACTATCCATTAAAGGCTGCCATAAATTCTTCTCACATGATGAAAGAGATCTCATATCGATGAAATGTGGTTTTTTCCATTGATTTCCACCGATAAGATGCTTTCTCTTGAAGCATGCAAATTGTCAATATCACTTGATGGCGGTGGGGCATCGACAAAGCCCTAAAATCTTTTTCTGTGATATCTATCCAGCTCTTAGCCTTCATCGAATCAATCTCTCCAACAAACACTTCAGATCCATTTTTTCTAAACTTTTTCACAGTATAGAGGTCACTCTCATCAACAACTAGTGACAACACTTGTCGGACTACCGATGGCGTTGGGTTCGGAAGTTCCCCTTGCTCAACGGAGTCCACTAAACCAGCCCCCACTTGGGCACTCCCCTCACCACCGTCTGGGGTTATGTTGGGTCATGAGGCTCCATTTCCAACTACAACTCCCGGTAACCACTGGACAATATTCTAAACCAAAGAGTTAGTATCTGCTGATGCCTGTGCTAGTCCTTGTACGACCACCAAAATCTGAGCCAATTCTTTGACCCCAGTTGCGCATGATGCATGGTGGTCAAATGTGGGCTCAGGTTGACCAAGACTCCCAAATGTGAATATATGACATTTTGTATGTGCTGCGTCTTGTTGACTGAGTCAATTCGTTGACATATAAACTCAGGTCAACCAAGACTTCAAATTATGAATATATAACAGTTCGAGTAATTATACGGACCTGCAATTGTGAAGAGGCACCCGCAACTATGACACGCAATCCTAATATGAATAGAACTTCTCAAAGTCTTCCCTTTATGAGCTAAATGTGCCCACAAACTATAAAATTAGTATTTTATTTACTACAAAATTTTCTTTTATATAGAAGTATGAGCGTAGAATTCAAAAAGTCACTAGATTAAATTTTATATAAAAGAACGTAATCGATCGTAACAATATTATTTTTGTGATATCGAAAAGTCAAAAACTTATTATTAACATAATGCAAATGAATGTTAAATCACACTCACAACTTCCAAATCCTAAAAATTAATAAATAAAATTTATTCAAAACCATTCATAAATACCATCGTACTGATATGATAAACATCATAATTAATAATTGATAATAATAATTCCAAAAATTAATTTAATTAAATATTATTTAAGATTCGTTCTAAGATTTAAAAACCCTAAATTATTTTCAGAGTTTTACAATGTCTTCCGATCCAAGTATTTCAAGCCACTTTAATTATTCCAGATTTTTGTGAATAAACTCTTGACTGGAAAATTCGTCAACTTCACATATATCTGCCCAAGACATTTTAGTTTTGCTTTCTCTCTTTATCATGTTCTGGGTATTATGGCTTTGGATTTTGGGTAAATCAACAACCACTAACGGACTTGATTTCACGAATTCATGAGCTGTTTGATCATGAAGCACAGAAATTGCTGGCTTTAATGCCTCATTCTGAATCTCCGTGTTGAGACATTTTTACATTTTGCCTCATTAATGCCTCATTCTGAGAGCACAAACAGTTTTACATTTTGCTCAAAACTTGCTTAAGCAATTCCTCATTGATTTTGGTAAATTGAGAAAATTGCACAGATTTTGGAAAGAAATTTTCACACAATATTGAACGATGTCGAGCAATGTCAAACTGAAGGGGTTGATTTTTGATAGAAAGACTAATATAGAAATTAATCCCAAGTTACTTTCTGGTGAATCCAAAAACATCATGGAGGGTATCAAATCCCGCCCATAATGGAGTGTTGAAAGTTGACATAGTGTGTAAGACGCTTGGCCAAGAATTGAATAAACAAATTTTATGACCCTTGACTATCACATAGAATTTGAATCGCTTTTAAGCGAGGGACATTGAAATAGTAAAATATGTGGCTAAAGCTTGAAGACACTTGATTCCATAGCTCTTCTCTTGAAGTAAAACGGCTTGATATAAATTATCTAGCAAACATTGCTGCTCACTGGATAAGTTATATTTTGAAACAAATGAAGGTTTGAAGGGTTAAACCTCTTAAGAGGGATATCAACATACTTACACTTTTCCTTGAAATGAGGAAATAATTCCTTCGTTTTCGGATGAGAGATCCTAAACTTAGATAAATTTTTTCCAGTATATTTCTTTAGAGAGGACTCTTTTTTATTTTGATGCTGCAATAGCCAACTGAGTTTGATATTGATAAAGGCCAATTCACAGCATTTTCTGGCAAATCAGAAGCTATTGATTGAGGTCTGGCAGATGAAGCCATAGCTTGCTTCTTCTGTTCTGTTCCTTAGATGTTATGATACCCCTTTCAACTATGAGCTCAAAGGTGGGAAAATCTGAAGTGATTTTTCAGTGTATATTTCTTTCCATTTGAAGTTCCTGTCTTCATAGTGGAAGACTCTCCCTTCGAGTTTTGATTTTGAGCCTTAAGCTTATTGAGCATCTGCTCAATATCTTCGATCTATATATCTATGATCTGCAAATCAATATTGATGTTCTGATATCTCGAAAAAGTATCAGCTAAAGTATTATTTGAACCTTTTATGTGTTCCATATTAACTTTAAAATTGTGAGATATAATATAATCTCTAAATTCTATCCACCTTCGTCTTCCAACTTTCTTAATTAGTTTTTAAGACGTTATAGAAATATTTTAAAGCTTGACAATCCATTCTTAGCATAAATTTAGGTCTAAGAATGAATATCTCAAAAGTCTTAAGAGCATTGAGGATAGCATCCATTTCAAAATTGAAACTAAATTTTGTTTTGGTTTTAAACTTTCCTTGAAGCATATCTACAGGTATTTCTTTAGTTTTTGTAGAATATTCATGGGGATGAACTAATAAAACAGCTCCCCAATAATCTTGTGAGGCATATGTTTCAATATTTTGATACTCATTTGCTAAAGGTAGACTCATAGGTTGAAGATTGGATATCAATATTTTAACCTCTAAACTAACATTTTATCTTCATCATTAAATTCAGCTTTACACTTAGGTGAAACCTTTGTGTATAATGGACCAAGGATTTTGCTATATTAGGAATAAAGTTCCTAACATAATTTACTATGCCATGAAATGTCTGAAGTTTCATTTTATTACCGGTGTGATCATCAGAAAATTCAAGAATTTTCTTAACAATATGATATGGTAGTTTTACACAATTCTTGTCTAATTCAATGCCTAAGAAATTATTCCTATATTTGAAGAGTTCCATCTTCTTTTTACTTTTTATCAAGCGATGGATTTTGAATTCGTTGAGGATAATCCTTTCAATGAAGCACACAACAATACTTAATACTAACTTGGGTGAACGTTACACTCCTCTCCTTCCATTGTTCCAGCATTATTGTTCTTCATTTTTTGTGGTTAGAAGGGTTCTATGTCATCCCCAAGTGAAACCAACCGAAAAAGAGGTTAGTATTTTAACTTTAATGTAGTTAATTCATGAATCATAGACATATAATTTATGTTATATTTTTTGTGAAACATGTATGAATGTATGTATTCATGGTAAAACTAAAATTATATAATTATTTAATGCATGTACAACATAATTTAGACCATGAACTTGAATATAATGGAGCCGGTAGGGTTAAAGAATGTCGATACCAATTTCTGTGTTAATTAATGCATAAAAGTATAACTTAAGCAAAAAACCATAGAAGAACCTGGTTTTAACCGTCAAGAAACATTCTTAACTCTTAGTTTTGATGTAAACGAGTGGTTTATAAAGTTTCATCTTGTTTGGAATATGCTTGAATAGTTTCTTGTAAATCTCAAGGTAAATTGTTGAGATCTTACCTTATTATGATAGGATGTCGTAGTAAAAAATTAATAAAGGTTGGAGTACGTTTGGCCCTTCAGCAAACATCACAAAAGATAGAAATTAGGGTGTTGTACCACGGCCTTCACATGAATGAGAACACAACGAGACAATGCAGCACCACGTCTCTCAAAGTCGAGAGTAGCAATATTGCGGCAATCATTCGATGTAAAAATAATAACAATTAAATAAAATCCTAAAACCTTGACTCTTGAAGATAAGAGTTGCAATGTCATAGTCTTCAATCAAATGGAAAGTCCATGCATCCCAGCACCGCAGCACTGAGATCCAGCATCGCTATAACGGCTGGCTTTCTAACAAACATAAAAACCGAGAAGACAAGGCACAATTACAAAGGAATCCACCTAGAGTCCATGCATGAATTTAAAAATAAATCAATCAATCACATATAAACAACAGAATATACTAAGAGTCGGCCGTTCATTTGTTGCCATAAACAAAACTTAACAACTCATAATTCATAACATTGATGTCAAATAAACAAATCCCATATTTAGTACGAGTCTAACTAAGATGTAACAAATAAACCTTAAGATTGAATCTCTTGCCATCCCGTCGTCTATAAGCTGTTACTACTAACACGTGAACAAACAAGAAACTGTACAAATATTTTGTTCCGAGTCATTTAGTTGCATATACAATAAACACAATAAGCAAACCTATGATTAATCGCACTAAAATATCAATCGCTTTATTTTAATCATAACCCTTAAATATGAACATAAGCATGTTACATAACATTCAATAGTTTAAATTATTTATTTTGACATGAATAAAAGGGCCTTCCTAAGCATGCTTTTCAATTATATAATTAAATATTTAACATGAACAAAACTTTAACATATATATATATATATATATATATATATATATATGGTAATATTCCATTTTTTAGGGGAAAAAAGATTTACCCTAGTGATGAAAAATGAATAGACAATTGGTTTATTATTCACCAAGTTGCTTAATTCCTTACCAATTGGGGGCCATCAATTATGGCAATATTGAAACAAGAATTAGCAATCTTACAAGTCTTCTTTCGTGATAAAACCATGACGTATCGTACCATTAATAAAATTAAACTCAATTGTGAATCTGTGATGCAACATTAATAAGAACATTAATCACGTTATCAGCTAAGCAGACGAGCATGTTATCTATCAGTTGCGATCACCTAAAAATTATCCAGTCCATACACAAAAAACTTTCATGTATTTTTAGGAGAAGAAAGATTAACAATTCATGTATCACAGTTTAAGTGCAGAATCTTCTTCTTCATATGGATGCATGCATATAGTATCATCTGCAAAGCATCAAACAAAATATACGTCGCCCATGGAATATGGAATCGACCAATTCTCGAATTAGTGAGAATGAAGTAGGCCTTGGAACAAGTTGAATGGGGAAGGTAGTTTGCAATGAATGAATTGGAATCACTACTATGCTATATTAATGATGATCATCAAGACCTTAATGGTGAATAATATAATTAGGTGACTCGTCACTAGCTTATAACTTTATTAGGACAAGGTTGATAATAGATACAAAGAGCTAGCACATGCAAGTCCCCATCCACTTACAAAAAAATTACGTGTAACGTAGTTGTTTTTTCGTTATGGTGATGAATATACATTATATGTGTATGGTTCGTGTTGTTTTAGCCTTTCAGTTGCCACATATTTCTTATAGCTTATTATGAATATTGAATCATTTTGTATGTAGAAAACGTGGTCACAGTCATTGATTGATTGGGAATGCCTTACATTGACTTCAAAAGCTCCTTGTTTAATTATCCATTTGATTGACTTGTTCTGTTGTAAAGGACATTCGCCTTCTGAAGGTCTGAGCTTTCCAGCCCTGCTAACTACCAATGGATGTGTGGGTGTGTCAGTAATTGCATGCTGTGAAAAAAAAAAGAAGTTTGCTGAGTCAAGCTTCAAATATTGATTTTAATTCTGAGAAAAAAAATGTTGGTTTGAATGTATTTAATATGACTATTCATAAGTCAAGTAACATAAATTCAAAATGTATTTGAAGCCTTGTTATGTACTTTTGTAATGTAGTAAGATATTGTTATTAGTTGAGAGAATTATTAGAGCCCAACATTTTGCATTTGTAGTTAAAATGTCCGGCGCAAATTAACTGTGTCAACTCAACACCTGCACCCGGTAAAGAGATTTGGTTGTAATTTGGGTATGTAAATAGCGTGAGACGTGTGTCGTGTGCATGGGGGCGTGAACATTGTAAAAATTAGCAATAAAGAAACAAACAAAACAAAACATGATAAGTTAGAGGATATAAACAAGGCAAAACATGATAAACCCTCTAAATCTAAAAAGAATAAACTTCATGCATGCTTCTGGCACAAGATATATATTTATCTGCTGTATATGGTTTTTTTTTCGTTATGTAAATTAACGAGTCTAAATCATCTCTTTAAAAATAATTAATTAAAATTAAATTTATACTCAATTTTTATTAATAAATTAAATTTTACCCAAATAGGTATCGGACATGGAATTAACTTTTAGAGTTCTTATATTTTAAAAAATAATAGACATAATTTTGAATTCAACTTGGGAATTGGCTTCAAATTGTGTGAAGTTCTGCTTCATTTACAAATAAACTAGTATTTCCCTATGTGTAGCATATATAGACTTCAAGTTGGTCTATAAAAGGTAACTTGGATGCCATGAATAACAATTAATAGGAAATATAGGAATATTTTGATGCGAAGAAGTGACAACCTAATATCTACACTATTATAACGGATAGCTCACGTCAATCTTTATAATTAGGAGTCACGGTTCTATCAGTGCTGATTTGTCGCCACTTAATATTGTCGATGAATGTAATGCTGTTGATTAGAGCAAATTACATGATTTGAATTAGTGGCCACATAATAAGTTAAAAGCTATAAAAGAGTATAAGAAAGATGTTTAACGATAACAAGTGGGCAGTTGGAGAGGGAACATGGCTTGTTAACTAATGTTTCCCTTTAATAATTGTGTTTAAGGATAAGGTTAGTGTGACACAAATGTCATCTTCTCGAGAAGACAATGTATCCAACTGATACCGGTAATTGCATATTTCATCAGAGTGGAAGTTTGATGGCAAGTCTTTGTCACTCTCCCTCTCTGAGTTTTGACTACTAAGTAATACTCCACAAAACTCCAAAGCCTTTCTTAATTAGGAAGGGGATTATATCAAAGCTATTCTGCATTCATATAGTGGCCCAGGTTGTGAAAAATGATTGCATTTAATAAAAAAAAAAAGTATTCTTACGCCCATAATCAATTGCTCAGCATAACACTAATGTTGAATGTTTTTTTTTCCTTCAGCTTAGAAAGGATGTTATTGCATGAGAATATTTTGTAACTCTTATAATCTTGTGTTTTGTATAAATTTAGCTAAATTAATCAAACATATAAATATTGAATAGCTATAAGCTTTCTTTTAATTCTCATACAATTAATTGTTTGATTTTTTTTTATAAAAAATGTGCTCCAACTGAACCAGCCAAAGAGTACAACTATTCAGAAAAAAAATGCTACAGCTTTTTTTAAATGGTTTCGATCAAATATGTATTTGCGTTTGGAAGGTAATGATCACCTATTTACTTTTTATATATTTATGGCTAATGGTTAGAAGGGGATATTGATTAGACTTTGCACTTTTCTGACATTCTTATGATTTATTTTTGACGGATCTATGATTTAATTTTGGTGATTAATTCTAATTTGTAATCTCGTTGTGATTAGAAAAAAATTATCCCAATAAAAAAAATAATTTATAGTACTTTTATTTATTCTTGGGCCGAATTAAATCAAATCAGTTTACCCTAATCAATTCAGGAAGGATAGACTCTTGAAAGGGACTTACCTCCACTTAGGTTGTAGGAGGCCTCCTAATACAGGTGGAACAACTCGGGCAATCGTAACGCGATATATAATTACTTGAGTTGATGGATACTGTGCACGAGGGAACCTGTTCTGTTGGACAAAGTGGACCATCGACAAGAAGCACGCCTGCAACAATGGATGGATTCTTTTGCGGAGATGCCAACAATAAGAGGACTTCTGAAATGACTGGTCTCCTACCCCAACCTCATCAAACCTAAATGGTCAACATATTCTTAATTACATAATAATCCAACCTGTCTATTGCCCATTGGAAGATTGAAAGCCTCATTGGGTTTTCTTTTCAACACCGATTAGTCTTCTACCTTTATGCTTTGCCATTTTACTTGCATGTCATTTGCCCCAGTTCAGCCATGGTCATTGCATGGTTCGAGTTAATATTAAGAATCCAAGAATTTGAGCATTCAGAAAATAAAATGGTGAGTCATCTAAAAAATTCTCCCACACAGATGTGTATCATATTTGTTTCGATTCTTTGTTTCTGATCCTCTTGGTGTTTAAAACGACATTGTTATAGGCGTTAGGCAAGTCATGTATCAATATACCATCCATTTATATTAAACTAATTTGGCATAAACACCAATCAGCTAACCTGGAATGTCATGCAAACTATACAGGGAAGCAAGACACAAATCAGATAACAAATGGAATGAACAGGTAACAATAGGCTACAAAACTTGCATACATTCAACGGTTGAAGTATAGTCCAACAAGGAGAAATGGACACTCAAGCCAATCTTATGATCCTCCATCACCAACTTTGCAGCAGTAACAAGCCAATGCCCAGGGAGATGATGGGGACCTCGGACTACCTCTGCAGTATCTACAAACTTAAGAAGTTTCTGGGAATGAACAGGAACCGGGGGGCCATCTGGGTACACACCTGAGTTTATTACAGGAGTTTGCTGCTTGGCTGCTACTGTAGCATCACCTCTTTGGAGGAGTGCTGTACTTATATTAGTGAGGAAGCTTGACTTGTGAGGGGCACCAGGTGCGTCTGCCCACTCGTCCTTTAGTATGGTGCAGTTCGGGAGGAAAGTGAAGAGCAACCGGAGATGGAGAACTGATTTACCCCACTTCCCTTTGGTGAAAAGCTGTACACCAGTTACAATGAAAACGCCATTTGCCTCACCAGAGTTCCATTCAGGATTGCTCTCTACAGTAGCCGTGCAGACTCGAGAATATTTTCTCCACCGGACCGGTACCAAGTGGTCACCAAGAACCTCATCCGAACCGCGCCACCAAGAAGGTAGCTTGGTGCTAGGGACCTTGGCAAGGGATTCAATCATGCTTGGGAGGCCGGATAAATGTTGAATATGTGCAGCCAATTGGTTGCACTTCTTGCCTTCCAAGTAGAGCCGCATTCCAACTATTGGTTTACTATCGCTTGAGACCTAATAGATAACAAAAAAAAAAAAAAAACTGCATAAGCTGCAGTGTGAAAGAATTTATACATGAGTAAAGGAATAAAAATCCCAACAAAAACCATGCAAACGAGTTATTATTTGACATGCATTGAACACCTAAGGCATAAGAGCACAATCCCAAAATGAGATAAATGTATGTGAACCTGTGAAGCATTCACATGGAGCTTTGGACCCATAAAACTGAACCGCAATGCAGTGCTGAAGGACTTCCGTCTCTGTGGCCCAAGTGGTAGCTCATTAAACATTGGAGCCCACTGCCTAGGAATTTGGAATTCTAGAAAGTATTGGAGATCTTCAGGAAGGGGTTTATCTGATACAAACATGAATACCAAGGAGGAAAAAACTACAATTATATGTACATAATCTTAATCAATAGCTTATTTTAGACAAGGGCTTAAAGATAAAATTCTGATTGCAAAAGCAAAATAAAGTTGTTGACCATACTACCATACAAAATATAATCTTAATCGATAGCTTAGTTTAGACAAGAGCTTAAAGAATAAACTCTGATTGCAGGAGAAAAAATAAAGTTGTTTAGCAGACTACTATAAACAACTGTAAAGAACACAAATGTAGGAAAGGTTTAGAGTACATACAACGAAGGTATAAGTTGATGGCATGGCTAAGATAACCGCTTCCAGGAATGCCAGTAAGAAGAGAAGTAATAGGCACAAACTTAAAACTTATAGCGTCCGGATTAGCTAAAACAGTCTGAAGCCAAATGTGATGATTTCGTGAAGATGGATTTCCTCCTCGTTTTGAAAAAACTATTTTGATACCCTGTACAAAAGAAATTCAGAAAGATAAAATCTAATCAAGTAAAAACCAATACTCAAGAGACAAGTAGCATCTCTTAAAGTGTAAAATAAATAATATTAATAACTTAATTAGAAAAAACTTGTATAAAGAGTTATCATCGACTTGCGTGTAAAGCATATAACAATAATCGCTCATAAAGTTGTCAGACATATAATTCATAGTTCAAATAGACTCAAATCAACTTGCAGAACAGGGAATAAACCTGTTTTTGATAAAATAAAAACAGCAAAAAAAAGTGTTTACCTCTTTTTCGGCAGAAAAACTGGGCAATTGCATTTCGTTTGCATTCAAGCTATCTAAAAATACCCCTGGAACCTGCATCAGAATAGCCTAATGAAGTGGCTCTTACTCCGGGAAAATAGTGTCAATTTAGGATGTACACACCTTGTGTTTTCCATCTCGAGCTCTCCTATGAAGAGGGGAAAGATTCTTTCCATCTGAAAATAGGTAGTCTCCAAGATCCTCCAAATGGCCTTTAAGTTCAGCAGGCGGAATAGATGAGGAAGGTCTTTGTCTAACACAAATTACATCCTGACCCCCAAGTGCCATTCCCACAATAATATGAGTCCCATAGGTATTGATAAACCTGCCCAGAACCCAAATAAACACTCCATTCCAACATGAATAGACCACTAAATATTCATTAAACAACTCTCATTAAAAGTCATCTGGAATCAAAAAGTAAACCAACATGTAAGATCAAAGTATAACATTCAAGTACCTAGATAGCAATGTTGGATCCCAATTATGTGGGACAGATTTTTTCACTTCTTCTAGAAGGATCAAAGGGGAGGCAGTTAGATGAAAAGTGCAGAGAGAAATGAAGTAGCCATCTAAAGCAAGATGCTTAGTGTCTCCTGCATCTTCAAACCAGAGTCTGGAGAATTCAAAAACAGCATTAAAATATCCCGAAGGCACTTTTCCTTGTATTGATGATTTCTGATTCAGCAACTCTGACATCTATAAATTTGGAGAGCAAACTAGTTATTATACATGCAAATGACCATGCTATGGAATGCCACCGATGAGTAAAAAAAATTATTTTGAAATTTTTAAAATTAAAGTCAGCTGGAGATTCATTTAATAAATGAATTTAACAACGTTAAAGAAGCTATAAAAGAGAAAAATACGTATCAATTGTGTGTGTGTGTGTGTATTACAAGGTTAAACTATTTCTAAGGGACCAAATTTTGTGGCTTCTTACTATTTTTTAAACTCACAATTCAGTCTTTTTACTATATTTAAAGGTAGCAACATCTGTCGTGAAAACAAATCAAAGAAATAAAGTTTCCTTAATTATGAAAAAGATGCTCTTTCACACGGATTTAGGAATACTGATGAACTGCACACTTAAGATTAGTTCGAGGTTCTCCAAATAATGATATCTTTGAATAATGACAAAAAACACCAATTTTGCCAAAGTAAACATTAGTGGTGTCTATTCTTATGCTTGACATAATCGCATGAATTCCCTACAGACTAAAGTTCTTCAAAGAAAAATAAATGCGTGAAGTCAATGGTATTATGCAATCACTTGTTTTATGGGAATTGTTCGTCTGTGTTAAAAAAATGGAAAATTTCAAGTCAAACATACCCTCGCAGGGTTCTCGCTGTCAAATAACATAATTTTAATTACTGTATAGAGAATGAAAGATTTAGTCAACTTTTCTAAACAGCCTCACTTGCTTCTGACATACATAAACCAAACTAATTAAATAGACTAAGATAGAAGGTGTAGGATTTCTGGTTGGGAAGGTTTCCATGAGTAGGAATTTAATACTGACATAGGAGAAGGTCTGCTATGCAAAGAATGAACTGAAGAACAATCAACCAATAATCATACCAGGAGCAAGTAGCAAACTACTGCCTCTCTTTCTTTCTAATATGTTTGACACTTTTGAGGCTTGCCAATCACGAACCACAAGCGTCAGATATCTATGGAAAGCTAATCAAGCAGAGATGGTGATTAATTCAGAGGAAGACGGGAAAAGCCCTCCCCTTGATATCTTAATTGCAATCTCCCATGACTCAAATCACGACACTAGACTAAAAACCAACCACAATCAACCACATCTACGATGCTATAGATAGCAAAAAAGCAGGCACTGTCACACGTAGAAGATTCATCGAAATCACCTACATGTACACAAAGACGATTTCACCACCTTACACTATCCAAATTTACGTAGTCAAGGTAATTTGGATGTAAAAAGATCCACATCAATAACGAACTATACCAAATATCAGATCATACTAACGCCTATAATAGATCCATCTCCATCCTTTGTCCCTGTCAAAAGCTACTGAAATTTTATTTAACTCAATTAATAGGTTTTACCAGTCCATTAAAACTCAAAAGTCTTCATTTTCTAGATTCGCAGTTGTCAATCACTCTGTTTTTTTTTTTTTTTTGAGGGACTCAAGCATCAAGCATCCCCCTTTTGAACACAATTTCGCAATGACATCAAACAATTTCAGATCAAATCAATCGACGGAACGAGTATCCCAACCTGATTGAAGTCGAGCACATCGGAGCGGTACCGGAGCCGGTCGCCCTTGTCGCACCGGACGTCGACGGAGACGCCGGAGACGGTCGGGCCGCCGGGAACGGCGACGTCCCGGACGTTAGCCTGATCGACCTCCACTAGCCTGGCTGCCTTGGCGAACCTCAGGCGGAAGTCGGAGGTGAGGTCGAACCCCCGGCCCAGCGCCCCCAGCGCCTTCACCGCCGTCTCCTCCATTCCCCACCACCACAAGTCCGGATCACAAGCAATGAGTGGGAAGCGTCGGTGGTGGGGCTTCCGACGACGACGGCGGCGGTGGTGGTGGCGGAGTTGGAGGAGGAGGAGGAGGAGAGTGAAGAAGGTAAGTGGGAGGTAGGAGTCGTCAACGTCAACGGCTATGTTTTGGTTGACCGTTCGCCGTTTGGGCGTATGGTAGGTTAATGATTTAATCAACGTGACGTAACAAAACCCCTCTCTCTCGCCAGTAAAATGTAATTCTAATTCGTCGTCGTTGTTGTTGTGCTCGATGATTTTTTTTTAATATAATTATATATATACATGTATATACATGTATATGTGTGTGTATACTAGTTGCAACTCGTGCGACGCGTGGCCATGCTATCAAAATTAAGTATTAAACAAACAAAGCCAATGTTAATTACATAATTAGTGCTTCTTAGCTATAAACATTCGACATGTAAATTATTTATTTACTTGTTATTTACAGATTAAAAATATTGATTTTGAACCATTTGAAAGAATCAAAATCCAAAACTAAATTAATTAAATTTCATATATTTAAATTCGTAAAAGATGAAAGGAAAGAGTTTTAGATATATTACACAGAGATTTATAAGGCTAGATTAACATCGTGCAAAAATAAAATGGAAATAAATTAATAAGAGTGAAAAAATTCAGTCTACTATATAAAATATGTTAATACATAGATAATTTTTTGAGCCGTTTTGAAATGTATAAGACGCCCGTCTAGCATCAATTACTTTCTTATATTAAAATTTGTTAAAAAGTTCAGTTTACTTAAATAAGGTTTTTTGTTTGAGGTCAAAATCAATTTCTAGAGTTTTTTTAATTTTAATTAATTTTATTTAGGTCCGGAAAATATTGAAATTTGGGCCCATTTGGGTGAATGGGAGCTTATCCTTTTCGTACATGCACCAGATTTGAATGGGCGGCTACAAGCTGATCTTTAGTTTTTACGGGCTTAACTCCAGCTTGGAAATTTTTAGTTTATCTTGGGCTAAGTTTTGTTCACACTGATCAAACAAGAATTATCATCAAACTCATGTTCTCAATAAGAATTTTTTAGCCATGCCCTTCATTTAATCATAGCATAGATATCAATTCATATTATTTTAATTTTGTGGTTTTAAGTTAAATGATAATATATGCACTCGTAAAGATTTTTGTGTCATAGCACGTCGTCACCACGTATATTTATCGCACTGCACTTGTAGTCTCCGTAAGGTCGGTAAACCACTCAGTGGCACTCACCTTCTCACGGTAACAACGTCGTCGATCCACCCTTCCGGCAACGCGTTTAGAAGTCAACACGCCGACGGTTGAAGCCCGAGCATGACAATCTGGACTTTGATGGCCTGTTGACCAACTCACAGCGAACAACAAGAAACTAGCCATGGGGTGGTGCCAAATCAATTATAAGAATTTGATCGTGTATGATTGAGCTGAGCGACGCATTAATTGAATTCATGTTCATGCATTTTTAGATAATAGCCGTTTAACTTTTTTGGCGGATGATAATGATTTTTTTTTTATTTTTTCTCGAACGGTCAATGAATAATGACGTTTGACAAGTGAGTAAGATTTTTTAGGATCGTTGATCTTTACGTCCTGAAAATTGGAGTTTTTCAGGGTGATGTGTTGGGTCCGACTCGATTATTGATTCAATCAATCGTGGTTGGTGAGGGGAGCTTAATTATGAAAATTTAAAGACTTAGAATGTTTTCTTTTCAGGTCACTTGCTTCCCAGGAGAGACTTGGACTTTATGATCAAGCGTATACCTTTTTTTTTTCTTTTTAATGAGCTCATTTTTCTTTAAAAAAAAATGCTTGTAAATAGAGCATGGCTATCTTCAATCGGGGTAAGATTGTGTGCGTTTACTATGTCAATTGACAAGTTCTGAAATTTGTTTTGAATCAAATAAAACAAGCTCAGCCCGACGTATAGAAAACTTGATATTTTATATAGAAAATAAAATGTAAATTAACATCGTTTATAAGTTGTAGCCATGGAATATAAATAAAATTGCACGATATTATAACAATTAATTAAGTGCGGGACTAATTTTTGTATGCAATATTATAACATTAATTAAGTGCTCGCGATGCCCTTCTTTTCTACACACCAAGGCATGGAAAGTGTTGGCCACCAAATTTGGATCAAAGGATATGCATCAAGTAATTATTAGTGATTAAGATATAATGAAAGGGAAGCCGATTTGTTGTAGTAAGTGCTAAGTCAAACCCGTTCAAACCACTGCAGCTGTCGCTTATTGGTTCAAAATATTATGATTAGTAGAGTTTAAAAAACAACCAAAATATTTAATTAAAATAATCTAATTATGATAATTTACATCAATTACATAATTATAGTGTATTTGCAAATACAATAAATTTAATTCCAAACGATAGAGTAGTTTCTATGGAGTCTGATTTAGTTATTGAATTGGTTATTAATAAATTATTTGCGATCAAAACCTTCAAAATTAGCAATTAACTAAAATCCGATGGCTAAGAGTTTCTGTACGTTGGGCGGGGTGGGCACGCAGAGTTGCATTGATTTTACAAATTAATGAACAAGATAATTATGAATTACCATCTCTAATCTAACTCGTGAACCGATTATTAGCCGCTCGAAAGATACACCGGCCTAAGTTCGAACCAAACCACGACTCGAATCAGCTTGCATCCCTGTCGCAGGGGCAAAGACGAGATTTTCTTTTTCGATGGACCGACGGCGGCGGACTCCGACGAGCCTCGACGATGTCCGCCACCGAGTTCGCCATGGCAATTCTCCTCCTTCTCTTCTCCATCTCTTCTCCTTTACTTGTCAAAGTTTTGTTCTTTCTCAGTGTTGGCTTTGCCATATCTGTTGAAGGGTTGGGGTTTGTTATGTTCGCCTCTTTTTTCCAATTGATATACTGTCAACTGTGCAAATTATCGAGTGATTTTGGTGGAATTTGTGGGTTCATTGCTATACATGGGATGTTGGTTGGTAGTTTTTGTTTTTTGATATGTAGGTACTTTCAATTGTGGAAGTTTTCGTTTAATTTCGGTTGAATTCGTAGATTAATGGCTGTACATGGGTGATTGGTTGGCACTTTTTGTTTTTTTTACGTGTAGATTCCATCAATTTCGGAAATTATGGAATAATTTTGGTTGAATTCGCTGTTTTATGTGTTGGTACTATGCATGGGATGCTGGAATAATTTTGGTTGAATTTGTGGATTAATGGCTATATAGGAGGATATTGCTGGCCATTTATCGTTTCCTTTTTCAGTATATATATATATATATATATATATACTGAAAAAG
>JAVDBV010034055.1:489-13820 GCA_032619315.1 Piper longum
GGAGGGGGAGGGGCGGGGGCGATGGTGGCGGCGCGGCGGCGACGACGGCGGGCAGTGGGGGAGGGCGGTAGGCGGGGCGGCCGCGGTTGGCTGGGCGACGGCGGCATGCAGTGGGGGGAGGGGATATTTTTGTTAAAAGATTGATGGCCATTGGATTTCGATCCAACGGCCATCAATCAATGCGCTGCTATGCGCTACAAAACAATGCAGCACATGTAACGCTTGTTATATAAACATGTAACGCTTGTTATATAATTTTTGGAGGAGTGAGAAAAATAAATTATAATGTTAGGTAAATAATGCTTTCACAGAGATATTATTAAAAATCTTAAATGTTTTAATTTTATTTTTTATTTTTTGCTATAAATTATAAAAAAATCAATTTTATTCTTTTACTAGTTGTTATAGAAAATTTTATATAAAAATTTGATAAAGTATTGAAACAGTTTTTTCTATTGTAATCATAAAAAGCGGTAGTGTATAAAATAAGGTTTGGCAATTATAATTGTCGGAGAAATTTTGCTCAAGTATTTAAAAAATAAAAATGTATCAACCTTATTTTTATTTTGTAATATTTTATGAAAGTTTATAAATAATGCCTTTGGCACTTTATCTTTGACCAATATTCTACAAAAATAATTTTCTATTGCTGTTGTTATAATTTTATATATTTTTAATAAATATACTAAAATTAATAAAGCTAAATATAAAGTGCGAGGGAGTGTATAAAATAGTCACACGTCTAAAATAGATATGATTTAAGACCTTTATAAATGTTAAGTGGTGAACTCTCTTAATAGTTAATTAATTATTTTGGATAAACCTTTTTTTAAATTTTAAAAATTATATATATAAAATCTTAATGCAAGTTTTTTAAAGTAGATAATAAAAAAATAATTCGATGGCCTCACGTTAATCTCCATGTTTTATCGAATATTCTTTATTTTATGTATCACCCATTGGAAGGACCCTCAACACTATCCGAACTAGCAAAGAAAACAAGTTAAAAATAGTAATTATTTTTTGTTTGTCGGTGCCGAACCCCAACCCAACCTACTCACGTGATTAGCTGGTTCCTCTGACCAAATGCAAGAGTCGTCCGCTTAATTTACCACAATTAAACCCATTTATCAATTAACTTCACTTTTATACCAAACTTGATTGCTTTATTTGTACAACAAGAACCATCTTTGGTAAATTTGCCATGCAGACATAAATTTTAATCTTCACCTATAACCAGCCTCGATTTATATTATCAAATCAATGTTGGACCCTATAGGTAGGGGTGTAAACAAGCCAAGCCGAGACGAGCCGAGCAAGGGTGTGTTTGGATTTGGCTTAATATAAAATAAGTCGAACCGAACTTTAATGTAAACGAGCCAAACTTTAATATAATCAAACCAAACCAAACTTATTCAAAATTTATGGTGTTTAGCCTTGACTCGTGTTTGGCTCGCAATATTTTCAAGTAATATTTTTGAGCCAAGCTGAAGCCGATCTCGAGCCGAGCTTAAATTGAACTTGAGCTAAACAAATATTTATGCTTTGTTTGAACTCGACTTATATTGGATCAATTTTTTTCCCTAACACTATGTAAAGTTAATGTGACCTCAATAGTATTTACGAGCCGAGTTGAGCCGAATATTTTTTCGAGTTTGAACACATCAAGTTCGAGTTTTGAGCCAAGCCGAGCCGAATACTCCTTAGCTCAAGCTCCGTTTATTGTTCAACGAGCTTATATATTTTGAGCCGAGTATTTTTTCGAGAATAAAATTAACGAGTAGGCTTGGCTCGTTTATATCCTTACCTATAAGCCCCAAAAAAAGACTTATTTACGAACTTCTCTTGATTTAAAAGCTAACTTAAAGAATAAAACTTTTTTATTAACATATATATAGGCCACTAATATCATCTTTGACCGATGTAAGACAAGCCCAATAATCAATATAATCAAATATTTACCCATTATTATAATGAGGATGGTGATCTTATTTATTTTTTCCTTTTCAGTAACCTTTCAACATAAATTGTAGATTATATATCAAGTGGCATTAATTAATTTCTTACAAAGAGTATTTATGCTTCCCTTTGTGATAGCCTAAATTCCCTGAGTGTTGTCACATAATAAAAGCTTGATATACTTACATAATTTTATTAATTTAAATTTAAATTAGATTTATATATACATGAATTTTATTTATCCATTTTTTAGATTAACTAATTAATTTAATTTCAACCCAACTTTACCTTAATGCTCATAATTGTTTTCCTCTATTTTATTATTTCTTGTCTGTAATTGATTCTGCCTCTATAATAAATTTATGGGCTCATAAATACTTATTTAATCTTGAATTATTATTATTATTATTATTATTATTATTATTATTTTTTAATTATATTTATTATTATTTTTGCATAATTTAATTTAATATATCATTATTATGTATATTATAATAAATTTTAAATTTAACCTGCAAATGGCTTCATTCTTTGACTAATTAATTATGTAGTATGATTAAATTATGTTCCCCTTCACCTACTCTGCATCACCTACACCATAAACAAACCGTGTGGGTTCTACAAATCAAATCTGACCCCATCGTTTCCTCCAACATCTGACCGTCCATCCTCCATTTCACCCGTGGCAAACATCTGACCGTCGAAACGATCGTGTGGTAGCGGTCGGGTAGAGAACCGGTCTCCTTGGTAAGGACGACTGGCTAAGCCGGTCACCCGGGTCCCAGGCGACCGGCTTCCCCCGGTCACCCGCCCCCAAACCGTATTAAGGGGTTTAAGCCGAAAACGAGGGAGTGGGTTTCAGAGGGTTTTGTAGGGGGAAAAAAAGAAGATTAAAAAAAAAGATCGGATTTTTTTGTGCCGTAAAAAAACGGAGCGAGATTTCGCTCCGATTTCTTGTTGAATTTTGGGGCTCGTGATCGGATTTCGCTTCGAATTGTCTGCCCAATCGGTGCGCGGTGCCGTTGGCGAAGAGGATCGGCGTTTTGCCGGGAGTTTTTGGGGTGATCGGAGGCGGATCTCTGGGTTGGAATTGGGGTTTGAACCATTAGAATTTGTGTTGGAGGTGAGTAGAATTCGGATTTTTTTTAGGAGTAATTGCGCGTTGGAGGCCGGTGTGTGATCGGTAATTCTGTTGGAGAGTTTTTGAATTTGGGGGGTCGATTGTCGAGTTTTTTTTTTCGGCGAATTTCGCTGTTTCAGATGATCTGGATGGAGTTTTTGTGAAGAAAAGAGAGGTTTTTGGTTGTTATGCTGGTTGGAGCTTCTTGTGTGGATGATCTTGGTTTGGTTTTTGGATTTTGGGTTGGTCTTTTGTTTTGTGTAAAAGAAATTGTTTCCAATTTTTTGTTGCTTTTCTTTCCTTCTTTTTTTTTTTGTTTAAATTCGGAGCATATGTGCTTTGAATTGTTCTCAATTTTGGTTTTGATTTTTTGCGTATGCATGGATCAATCGGAGACTCAGATCGGAGTTGTAATGTTTGTAAGATTGCAGAGCTATGTGAAAAAATTGGTGGAAATCTTATTTATTATTAGTATTTTTTTTCGTTTTTGCGAATCTTATTTGTTTTCATGATTACGCATCATTTAATTCTCTGCAACAAATCTGCATGCCGAAATTGGCCGCGCCGGATCGACGGTTTGAGCAGCGATCCGTGATCGGAGTTTTTGCATGAGTTTTGTCGACTGTGATCTCCCAAAAATTTGTTTGCGTATTTGCGAATCTGTCTTGTTTCTACGACGCTTTTCTGACGACCCTGTGAAAATTTCACAACTTTTTGTGTTTTTCTTCCCATAAAGTTGTTCTTTTTTAAGGCAATTTTTTGTTGATCTTTGCAATTGTTTTGCTTTTTTTCTGCAAATGGGATGAGTGACGATCCCATTTTAACTGCTTTTTTTTTTCTTTTTTAAATTGATGAATATAACGGTTGTCCTAGGTGTTGTGAGGGTACTGTTGAACTTGCATTAACTGAATTATTTGTTGTTAGTTACCTTTTGCCGTCGTTAAAAAATTTGAGTTTTCATTCCAGATTGGTTTTGCTCATTTATTACCTGTCGGTTCTTTTTGTTAACAATTGTTGTGAAATGTGGAAACCCATTGTATCTGTTAATTTGTTTTCACGTCTGTTGATTGCAAATGATCTGTTCTTGCAATCTGGCAATTCTTTTATATTGATTATCATTTCATTTGTAGGGGGCGAATTGATTGAGGTGGTGAAGGCCTTGGCAGAGTGAAATATATCAGAAGCTAATATTATTTGCTGCACATGATTCACTGAGATATGATGCAGCAGAAGAGATCGGGATATGGGTTTCATGGCTATCAGGTGCCTTCAATGCCGCGCGGATCAAGATCAGCCAGGGTAAACTTGGTTGCATCCTTCTTATTTGGCTGCAATTTACCACCAAAAAAAAAAAAAATTTACAGTGCAATTTGAGCATTGAAATTGTGAACGGGGGTTGATCACTATACTTAATTCATTGTTTTTGTGTTTAGGGGAAAACTTCTTTTAAGAAGAAGGCGAATATTGGCAACATGTGTGCGTTTGATCTGCTTGCTACTGTAGCGGGGGAGTTGCTACAAGAGCAGGAAAGCTCTCTATTAAGTCCTAAGATGGCTGTGGCTCCTCGACCTACTGATGCGGTCAAGATCGAACCATTGGATCGCCTAAAACCCTTGAAGCAGGAGGTTTATGATCGAGGAAGCTGTGATGAGAGTGCTCTGTCCTTCTGTAAGAGAATGCAAAGAGACTCTGAAGTTGATGTTATAAAGGACTGTCCTGAGACTGGCAAAGGGCACCATTTGAAATGCTCTCCGAATAAACCTGATTGGGTGATTGGTGAAGGTTTTTCTGGAGGAAGCAAAAATACTATGGGTTGTTCTATTTTTGTCACTCGTGGCATTGCTAAGGATGGAAGGGACGGTTGCCCTACTGATCATCCCAAGGCTAAAAGAGAGGATGATATGGTGGGAGATGTGCGAACTAAAACCAAAGGGAATGGAAGTGTGATAAACGGACTTTCCCCCATCATGTGCTGTATGGAGGATCCAATGGCAGTTGATATTAAAGCTTCAACTCTAGTTAGTTCTGATAGTAGTGTCGAGGTGCCCTTTCCTGGTGATAATGCTCCTTACATTGATTCCTTTGTAAGGCGTCATAACAATGGTAAAATAGATGCAGGAGACGATGATGACGAAAATTCTTCTGGGTGCACTGATCCAAGCACTAGAAAAATGAGATCCTATAAGCCACCGCGTATTGGAGACCCAAGAATAAGAAAATTTATGGCTTCTAAATTTTTTAAACTATCACCAACATTCTCGAGGAATGGTGAACTCTCTAACTACGGTATATCATACTCATGCTCTGGGTTCTTTTTTGTCAGCTTAACATTTCAGATACCAAGTTTTTGTTTTATTTGTTTTTAAATATGTAATATTCTGTATTTTCAGATAATGGTATGAGGCTAGTTTATCGAAGTAGGAAGCTTTCTTCTGCACGGCACAGGTCTCAACGAGTCTCAACTAGCAAGAGAAGAAAGTTCTCTGAGAGGGGTTCTACTTTAACATCTGATGGAGGGAATAACAGCTCGTCTGGCAAACATTATAAAGGAGCAGCGTCCTTTTTTACTGGAAAGAAGCATGGAGGTCTGTTTCTTCTTACAAAGCATGACTAATTCTCAAGGGCTTCGATTGTGTTAAAGAGTTTTAAATTGTTATGCAGTGAATGTGCCCTCTTCCTCATTGATTGGTGAAAGATCATCTTATGGATCCGGCAATTCGCATGGTATGCTGACCGCTTTGAAATTCTTTGTTTTATGCCTGCTTGATCATGGAAAGTTTACACATAGGGTGTTCCTTTTGCAGTGAAGCTTAGGATTAAATCATTCAAAGTGCCTGAGCTACTTGTTCAGATTCCAGAAACTGCAACAGTTGGATTGCTGAAGGTATTTAATCATCTAGTTTACTGCTTTACATAATGGTCACATGAGTTTCTTCGTCTCTGATTATTACGAGGACAGTAGCCTTATGCTGGGTTATTTGATTGTTTGAAATTTAGAGGACTGTTTTGGAGGCTGTGACTTCTATTCTTGGAAGTGGAATACGAGTTGGAGTTCTCCTGCAAGGAGAAAAAGTTAGAGATGACAATAAAACTTTGGTCCAAAGTGGAATTTCTGTTGATGACAAGCTAGATGGTCTAGGATTTGCTCTTGAACCCGGTCCAGTCCAATCTTCCATTCCCCATCTTTACAAAGAGGAGGCCCATTTTTCACATGGAGATAAAACTCAAGAGGTCCCCAGGTATTAATAGGAATTGTTTGTCATGGTTATTAGTTAAATATTTTAACTAAAATGCTCTGAAGAACCATCCTTGCATAAATATTATCTGAGAAAATAAACTTGTGTCTTTCTTGTCAAGGCAACCTTTCATTTCCGCCATCGAGAAATTGATGCCTGATGGCTCCATAGAACCATCACGTCCAACTATGAGCAATCATGATGAAAGCAGCTATGCTCTTATGCCCAATTTTTCTGATATGGATTTGGATAAAACTTCGCCAAATTCCCAGGCTTTGGTTGCTCTTCCAGTGATGAATGTAGATACACTGGCTGTTGTCCCTCATCAGTGCAAATCAAGGCGACCAGAGCTTGCTCGGCGGCGTACTAGGAGACCATTTTCTGTAGCAGAAGTAGAAGCTCTGGTTCATGCTGTTGAAGATTTGGGAACTGGGAGGTATATGATTAATTTCTATTTTCTCTTACCTTCATTTGTTGTTGGATGCTTTCTAATTGTATACGTTTTAATTTGATAAGATGTTATGTTTTCTTTTTAACTTTACATGTGCTAATAAAAACTAAATAATTCAATTATGTATCAGGTGGCGGGATGTAAAGTTACGTGCTTTTGAAAGTGCAAAGCACCGCACTTATGTTGACTTAAAGGTACTTATAAAATACCTTTGTATTTTGATTGCATACTGGGCTTTTTTCGACTTCTTGAGGGTTAATCAGGGAAACTGATGTAAGATAGCTAGGGGAAATAGATGAAAGCAGAGAAATAATAGATGAAAGGGGAAAATCAATAGACGAGGTTTCAAGAACGATGAAGAACAAGAATAATACCTTGTATTCTCAAGCAAAAATCAACCAAAACTGAACATTATTGATTTGAGTCTCATATTTATAGACTATACATGATATATCCTAATCGTAGCACAAATTGAATTCCCAATAAAAATAAAATCTGAAAATAACCTAATAATTCCCTAAAATATTAAATTACATAAAAGTCCCTAAAAACATAATTAACTATAAAATAAACTCAAAATACTAAGATGTTTTGCATCAGAAACTAATGGCCGACAGGAAACATGAATGATAATATGTTTTGTGTAATTGTCATCAGTGATTGATTAAAAGCTGAGCTGTGTTTTATGAATTTATGCTAGAGTTTTATCTTTTTTTTTTGTCTTTACAATCATCTATTCGCAAGATGTTTTTTTCGTGTGTGGTTTGCGTCTAGTTGGTAGGATTAATTCGACAGTTCTGAATTTATTTTTAATGTCAAGAATTGTTGTTCCTTGGTCCAACGACTCAAAAACTTACGTCTGCTTGTCTAGTGTTGGATGATTTTGTGGTATGTACTTGCCTGCTTATAATGTTGAAAATGGGGATGAACTGAGAATTTCACCATGCTCTTTCAGTTGGCATTTCATACGTTTTCAATTGATAATCTTGATTGTGTGAAACTGACATGGAATTCAACTTTGCTTTTTCAAGGCACATATTTGGCTTGCTTATATAACCAACATCATTTGTGTGTGAAAGTTATGGGCTTTTGTGCTTGTTTATCTATGTTCATTAGCTTCTTGAAATTTCTTTGACAAAGTGTCTTTGTATTACTATTTCAAACAGGATAAGTGGAAGACATTGGTGCATACAGCAAGAATCTCGCCTCAGCAAAGGCGAGGGGAGCCGGTACCGCAGGAACTTCTTGACAGGGTGCTGACAGCACATGCCTACTGGTCTCATCTGCAAGCCAGGCAGCAAGTTAAGCAACAGGTAGAGACTTGCCTGCTTCTTGAATCTTAAACAAAACCCAACCCTGCAAAGGAGGCGGCGATAGACATATTGTCTCTTTAGCACTGTACATACAAAGCATTCCTTTGTATTATTCTCACATGATTGATTCTTCGCCTTGTTTCGGAACCTTCTATTTATTTTTCCCATAGAGTGGGGAGAGTGGAGAAGAGGCCCTCGGCTGGGATGGCACTTGTACATGACTGAATAATGTCTGCTAACTGAATTCATTTAATTTCTTCAATTGTATCATGATTAACAGCATCCAGGCTGTACAAGCTAAAGTTGATTTAATCAATTCTTTTGTTCAAATTGAAAGGAAGAACCAAAGGTGATGTTTTTGTTCCTGCTATTCTTCTCTGTTCCTACTTATTGCATTTGTAGCTTGTCCTTCTGTGAAGGTTTTGTTCTCGGTATCGTTTCAATTTTATCGGATATCTTCTAAGGGACTATTAGGGTTTTGTTCGTGGTGCGCAGACAATTTTTGCAAGGGCTTGGATTGGAATTACATAGGACAGTTTTAATCATAAAATTTTCGACTATTCGATATGAACTTTAGTGGAGCGCAACCGTTAGTAAAAGCAACATTTACCAAGTGAGAACCTTAAAACTGGCTATTAAAAGTTCGTTCATGTGTTCTAATATGGCAGGATTAAAAATTTAGTAATCCAAGAGAAAAAAGATATTGATGAACAAATACCTTATTAAAACTCAAACTTGTATTTTAATTCACTAAATCACCACTCTTGGATTATCGCACATAGTTTACAGCTTCATTAAGCTCAACTCAACTTAACATTCAATTTGAAGTTGGGGTTAGACCCTCAGGAAGATGGGCTTGTGCCTGCCCAATGTACTCGACTCAAGGCTCTTCGTTCTCGACATAGTCCACTATTTGGACGTTTATATTTTAATTATAATTGTAAAATATAGCTACTAAAATAGAAATATATAATGTACTATAAAATAATTTATAATGAATTTTAATAAGTGTAATATTTAACGGGGGGTTAATGAATCTGTGAATATAATTTACATTGTTAAAGTAGATTGACAATATGAACAACATTTTTCTGTTAATTCATAATAAATGAGATTATACTTGTTAGTGAATTTAAGTTATAAATTTGGTATAAATCTTTTCTATCATTTATATTTTAGGCCCAGAAACCATTAAATTTATAAAAGTGAGAGTCGTATAATTTGATTAACAAGCTTGTAGTTATTTTTGGGTTAGATTGTGAATGGTATAAAAATTCTATAAATATGATTTAGATTTAAAAAATTAATCTCACTGACCTGTTAATATATAATCATAGTCTATATTTAAAATTACAATTGACATCGCCGGTTTCACTAACAAACCGTACAGGTCATCTGTATATGGGCCTTGGTGGCCAGATTTACTTGAATCCTACCTCCCATTAAAAATGGGGATCCATAAACCTTGATGGGCCAAGAAGGATGACCTTTCTTATGCCTATGTATATAATTATAGTATTTATTTATTTACTTATACTATTTGCTAAGAAGCAATTAATTACTAATATTCCCCTTAACATGTTAATTGTCAATTTAAAAATGAGCTTTATATGCATGGGCATGTAGTTTTAATGGGACCTACTATCTAAAATCTCTGTGGATAACAATAATAGTAAATAATTGGAATACTTATATCTATTTACAAATAAATCTAATTTTTTAACACTTTCATTTTGATTTTCAAAATAAAAATTAATTTTAATATACTTTTAAAAAAGGGTATTTAAAAAATAATTTTCATAATAAAATGAAACTTTATAAACTACTCATGTGTGACCCATTAAAAGAGCATTTTTAAAGGTAAGGTACGTTTCATATAAAATATATTGGAGGGGTATCCTACTACATAAGGCTTTGGTTAGTTGTTTTGAGCCTACTTAGTCGAAAAAATAAAAATTATTTGAAATAAAGATTAAAAAAAGTGTTTGATAAAATATTAGAAAATAAAAAATGCTACAGGCACTATTAATAATTTTAGGTAAAATGCTGACAAAAAAGAAGAAGGCCTATTCAATTTTGTTTCTTAAAATCATTCTTACGCTCCTAATATTTTTTCTTAAAATGCTTCTTTTCCCATCTTTTTCGTCGCTCTTTTATCTTTCCTTTCATTTGTCTGTCGTCCTTGATCATCGAGTACTAATACTAGAGGCAATATTTAGTCAAAATGGTTCGAAAGCATTTGAACTAAATCACATTCGATAATCAGATTTTGTAATCGAATTGGGCTGAATTATCTTTAAAATAGGATCAACCAAGCCAAAATATTTTGGTTAATTTGATTTGGTAATTGAATAATAGAATTACACCATAAGTTATAAAAATAGATTTATTTAATTATGTAATCAAAATTTTATTATTATTTTAGTGAACATAATCACTTAATAAGTAATTTTAAACGTCTATGTAATATTAAACAAATAAAAATTCATCGTAAAAATATTATAACTTCATGACATTAAATATAATATATATATATATATATATATATATTAGAATATTTTTAAAAATTTAAGTTAATTCAATTTGGTTTAGTTTGATTCTAGAAATATCAATATATATTTTGGTTTGTCTACAACTATCTCAAAAATTGAACTAAATTAATTTGGAATTGAACCAAAATTTTGGTTTTGGTTTTGATTAGTTTTTTGTTTTTCTACAAGTTATACCCACCCCTACTGCCACCAACTCGGACCCCTCCCCTCTTTTTCATCAATCCTTTGCCACCTCTCTTCCTCTTTGTGTTTGATGTTTCCTTCCCTTCTTCTTGTCCGCCGATCTCGGCCCCGATTAATATGACATTGACACACCACTACCAATGTACAACATTCACAAAAAAGTTTGATTATGTTTTTTTTTTAATGTCAAACAACATCATTGGAATTTCCAAAATAACTGTAATTGTCAAATATTATTTTATAAACTTTATTAGTTTTTATAATTCTAACAAAACAAAATGCCTTAAAATCGGTTAAACCAACCGATTTGAATTAACATCAAACCAAACTTTTGTTAAAACGAACTTACCTAAACTAAATAAATTAATAAATAAAAAGAATCATTCATTTCCATTTATATTTACTAATATAATTACATAAACTTTTGTTAAAAATAATTATATACAATTTTGGGTTTGTAATGACTATTTTGTGTTCATAATTTTTATAGGTGATGCGTGTAGGATCTACTTACAATTTGAAAATACCGTCATACTTTGGAATTTGAACTAAATAGTTGTTTTTATACTCCATTCTTTCTAGATCAGTAAAAACTATATTAATGATTTAGATAATCTCCTATAGTTGAAATAAAGCATCTATAATGATTTATATATAAATAAAATTTATGAATAACTAGAGTAAACACTAAATAAACATTTAAAATGATTTATATAAATGTTCGGGCGCGGGATCGTCCGCCCCTGGGGTGACCGGTTCAAGTGATTCGATCCGGGTTTGAAGGGTTCGGTGGGACCGAGGCGCCCTCGCCGCGCAAATAGATAGTGCGATAAAATAATGCAAATGATAATGTCACAAGCACAAAAATGACATACATGCAATTTTTACGTGGTTCCTTAGGGTTCAACTCGAATCCCTAAGTCACTCCAGTCCACGGTGAGGTCGATGCTCACAATTCACTATTTTCTTTGAATATTACAAATTACAAGCCTTAGTGGGATTTTTTGCCACTTTAATTCCTCGACTCCATATACCCAACTCAAACACCTTGATGGAGAAAGTCTATTATAAAGCTTCACGCCACTTGTAGTAAGAGAATATATCTTGAGCTAAAATTTAAGTTGATCCGAATTAAATCGAGACCGGTCCTGACAACAGCAGCAAGTCGACTTTTCACAGACAGCAACTCCTTCCATTTGTGATTTTTTTCCGGCCGCTACAGTGACGAAATTTGGCAAAACTCAATTTGGATTTCGAGACCACTTCTCCGTCTTCACGTTGGTCACCGTCTTGGAACCGGGGACGACCGGTGTTGGTCGGAAACTCTCCGTGAATCTTGATCTCTGCTGCTGTTTTCTGCTCCTGTTCCTGATCAAATAGGCTACTTTCCAAATTTTCTCCGGCGACTACAATGATGAAACTTGGCGAAACTCAGTTTGGGTTTCGAGACCACTTCTTCGTCTTCACGTTGGTCACCGTCTTGGAGCTGGGGACGACCGGCGTTGGTCAGAAACTCTTCACAAATCCTGATCTCCGCTGCTGTTTTCTGCTCCTGTTCCTGGTCAAATGGGTCGCTTTCTGAATTTTTCCCGGCGTCTGTAGCAAGGAAATCCGGCAGGACTCAACTCATACTTGTAGAACACCTTGCTAACTTCACTTCAGTCACCGATTTGGGGCCGGTAATGACCGGAGTTTCTCGGAAAATAATCCACAAAGTCTGTTGTTTGCTTCTGTTTCCTGCTGTTTCTGATCAGACGAGCTGCTTTCCAAATTTTTTCCAGCGACGACGGTGACGAACATCGGTAAGGATCACTTTGGCTTTGAAGACCACTTCTCGGACTTCACTTCGGGTACCACGGTGGCACAGGGAACGACCGGTGTCAATCGGAAAATGACTGCGAACTCCAACCTTCACCGCTCTGTTTCTGCCCAGTCCGACCAGCGACTGCTTCCCTTTTCGAATTTTCTCCGGCAACCACGGCGACGAAATCCGGTGATCCTCGGTTTGGGTTGTAAGCTTACTCTCCCTTCTTCACTTCGGGCACCACAGTGACACCAGGAACGACCGGTGTTGGTCGGAAAAAATCCTTGAAGTCGGCCGTTCGCTGCTCTGCTTTCTTCCTCTTCTCCGGCCAGCAGCTTCCTCACTTCGTGGTTTTTTTCCGGCGGATACAGTGACGAACTCCGGCGATACTCTGTTTGGGTTGGAAGGTTACTCTTCCTCCTTCACGCTGGACATCACTTCAGGGCCTGGTACGACCGGCGTTGGACAGAAAAAATCCAGGAACTCCTTCCTTCGCTGCTCTGTTTTTTGTCTTTACCCTTGTCGGATGGGCCTCTTCTTGTCTTCTTTCCGGCGAATGCGGCTGCGATATCTGCTGAAGCTCAATTTGGGTTTGTAGATCACTTCTCAAGTCTCACTTTCGAGACCATGGTGGCACCGGGAACGACCGGCGTTGGTCGGAAAAAATCCTTGAAGTCGGTCGTTCGCTGCTCTGCTTTCTTCCTCTTCTCCGG
>JAVDBV010034072.1:424-35736 GCA_032619315.1 Piper longum
ATATATATATATATATATATATATATATATATATGTCTGCATTTAGATCCTATTTCAAAGTGGTCACTTTCCGAATTTTGTATTGATTTTTATATGCAACACTTTCTATGGCTATAGATGCGCTCAAGGAGAGCAAGAGAGAAATGTCTGTTGCCACTAGAGGTAACTACTTACCACATTCAAGTTATATGCATCACATTGTTGCTAAATAGTTCAAAATTTGTTGAGTCACACCTCCTTTTGATTTTCAACTTTGTGGTTTGTTTGTGTACATCACTCAATTCTCTTTACCCTCAAACTTACTTCAAATTGTTTCTCCATAGCAATTGAGCGGGAGATTGCATCCCTGCAGATGGAGGTACGATTTTTCTCCACTTGAAACTACTTTTCACAATCTGCTTATAATGCTATGGCTATTGCTAATCCTTGATTCTGACAGGAGAAGAAATTGGTTGCAGAAATAAAGAGGACAGCCAAAACTGGGAATGAGGCAAGTTCTCTTAATTTTGGAACATATTTTGCCATGTTGATATCTCATCTAGTACATTCTTCATACATTTTTTCAGGAACATGTAATCTTTCAATACATGGTAGTCAATTCTCCTCATTGTACGTGTGTGATCAAACTTTAGTGATTTTGTCTCAGCAACAATAGTATACAAAATTTTCTAAATAAGTGGTCAGAGCAACTTGCCTTGACTTGTGGGATGATAGTTCATATTCTCCTAATGGTATCCAACCTGTGTAGCCATTTTAAACTGAGCGATAACCTTAGGTTAGGATGCTGTCTTCGGGCCTTTTTTCTACCTTAAAGCATTCATACTTTTTGACAGATTCAATCTTTCTGACGTATGTCAACATCTGGATGGTAATTTGTATTAGGATTTAACTGCTTAGATGTTGCCATTTACCAGGCAGCCACTCGTATCCTGGCTCGGCAACTTGTTCGCCTTAGGCAGCAAATTACAAATCTGCAAGGAAGTCGTGCACAAATAAGAGGTGTTGCAACACATACACAGGTATGTGGAGTTGCTTACTATGATGTCTCTATACAAAAACAGAAAACATTTCTAGGATGGTTTCTGATATCCTTGGCCTGTTATTGTGTTTATTATATTCTCTAGGCCATGTATGCAAATACCTCCATTTCTGTGGGAATGAAAGGTGCCAGTAAAGCAATGAAGGCAATGAACAAGGTAGGTCAATTAGCACTATTTACGACAGTAGGTTTCACTTTCCTTTTGAGATGGGACGCTCTAAGATTTTAATTCTGACCTGCTTTCAGGAAGTGTCCCCAGCAAAGCAGGTTAAGGTGATGAAAGAGTTCCAGAAGCAGTCAGCACAAATGGATATGACGGTAAAGCTTATCATTTCTGGATTTTCCTTTGTACGGAAATATTTTGAATTGCATGTGCAATAGCAGGGGAAGACAATTAATTATTCACAAAAGTGATCACCCGTACTTTTATAAGCTTCATATTGGGGATGAGATTGTTCTCAAAACCAGATAATAACTTGCAGCATACAGCTCTCTCTAGACCTTAAAGCCTAAATAAATACAACTCCCAGATTTACAAAGTCTATATATGTGGCAAAATTGTTCTCACAATTAGATGAACCATATAACTTCCCGTCTAATAAAGTTTAAAGTGCTTCAAGTTAAGATTTTTTTCCCTCGTATCTTGTTTTTTTCTGATCAAGAAGTCTGGTTTGAAACATAAGGATCAAATGTTTATCATCTTCTCATGCATAATGCATAAGTATCCAAACTCCTCTGTTCTATAGTCTGAAAATATAGTATCCTGTTTGGAGGAAAATTAAGCTTAATAGCCTATTGTTTGCGTCATTTTTAATTAAAAGAAAATTCCGTTTCATATTTTATGCAGCTTGAGATGATGTCTGAGTCTATTGATGAAACTTTAGACAAAGATGAAGCAGAAGAGGAAACAGAGGAGCTCACTAATCAGGTATTAGAGCTGTATGGAAAAACAAAAAATGAGTACTTTTTTTTTATAAGAATTAAAAGTGTGGTTGCTATTTACTAATTTCTAAATGTTTTTTGCCAATTAGGTTCTTGACGAAATTGGAGTTGACATTGCATCGCAGGTAGGGGAGCTGAAAAATTTTGTTATCTTATATTTTTGTCTAAAGTTCATGTCTTCCTAACAAGTTTCTATCTGTTTTACTGTCAACAGTTATCCTCCGCTCCCAAAGGCCGAATAGCAACAAAGAAAGTTGAACAAATTGCTCCAAAGTAAGTCATTCTAAGAACAATTATATGGTTTTTTTTTGTGGGGGGGGTGGGGGTTGTGACATATTAAGAAAATTATATTATTGGCATCTCATAACATAATTTTTTTAACTCTTCTTTCTGCACTTTCATATGCATAGAGTTTGTGACATATTAAGAAAATTATATTATTGGCATCTCATAACATAATTTTTTTAACTCTTGTTTCTGCACTTTTCATAGGCATAGAGTTTGTTACATATCAAGAAAATTATATTATTGGCATCTCATAACATAATTTTTTTAACTCTTCTATCTGCACTTTCATATGCATAGAGTTTGTGACACATATCAAGAAAATTATATTATTGGCATCTCATAACATAATTTTTTTAACTCTTCTTTCTGCACTTTCATATGCATAGAGTTTGTGACATATTAAGAAAATTATATTATTGGCATCTCATAACATAATTTTTTTAACTCTTGTTTCTGCACTTTTCATAGGCATAGAGTTTGTTACATATCAAGAAAATTATATTATTGGCATCTCATAACATAATTTTTTTAACTCTTCTATCTGCACTTTCATATGCATAGAGTTTGTGACACATATCAAGAAAATTATATTATTGGCATCTCATAACATAATTTTTTTAACTCTTCTTTCTGCACTTTCATATGCATAGAGTTTGTGACACATCAAAAAAATTATATTATTGGCATCTTATAACATAATTTTTTTAACTCTTGTTTCTGCACTTTCATACGCATATCAAGAAAATTATATTATTGGCATCTCATAACATAATTTTTTTTAACTCTTGTTTCTGCTCTTTCATATGCATATGGTTTGTGACATATCAAGATAATGATATCATTGGCATCTCATTATATAATTTTTTTTAACTCTTGTTTCATATGCATAGAGTTTGTGACATATCAAGAAATTGATATCATTGGCGTCTCATAACATTATTTTTTTTACTCTTGTTTCTGCTCTTATGTCTCTTGTATTGTGCAGGACCGAGTCTTTAGATGTTGATGATCTCGAAAAGAGACTGGCGTCCCTCAGAAGAATCTAAACGTCTTCCGGTACTACTGTTTGTCATGTCGGACATATTTGTTTTAGAATGTTCTTTTCTATGTGATAATAGATTCATAAGTGGAAAGTATCGACAAAAAACAGCAGCATTATTTTTCTGCGGAAGATAGAGAGAGAGGAATCAATTTTTCTGTGACTACTGAGAGAGTCAATAAACGTTGCAAAATTGGACAATATATATCTATATATATATGTATATATATATATATACACGGGGTGAACAGTTAAAAGATTTCCGATAGAGGATGTGGGGGGGCGTTAACAGGTGGTTTTCCAAACATTTATTATATCATGACATGTGTTGAGCCATTTTTTCAAATAAAAACGACCTTACCTAACAAAGATGGGAGGGAGAGACGTTCACGGCGGTGGGTCTCTCTTGTTTTTTTGTCTGCCTGCATTTCCGTCGTTTCGAGGAACTGGAGAACTTGAACTACGAAAGCTTCTTTTTTTTTTTCCCAAAGAACTATCAAAGCTTTTATGTTTGTGGAAATAGTTAATCGATCACCTCACCTACCTTTCGCCCTAGCTCGTTCTGTTCTTAATCCTTTGGTGTGTTGGTAGCTAGCTGTCAATGACATCTTGGATACATACATACTCTGCCTGCATTTTGTGTTTTTTTTTTAATGAAGACATTGACTGGATTCTGGAATTAAATTGTGGTCACGTAACTAAACAGCATATTCTCTTTTGCCCGGCCAAACCTGCCTTTATCCCTCGGCTTTTATGAAAAAGAAAAAGAGAGAAAAAAAAAGAAAGCCTTCCTCTGGGAAGAGGTGCAGAGCTGTTACTCGTCCATGCTGATTGCATTGCTCGGGTTGGTGCGAGAATCCATCACCTTTGGAACATATTCAAAGTGGTCATTTGGAATCTGCATCACACACCGAACGTGGACATTGAACCTTAGCCCCCATTATAGCCCCCATTAGTCTTAATCCGATGCTCTAATTGGCCACTTTCCCTTTCGCGTTCATTGTAGTACGGACATCCGAATGCGAGTATCTTTGCTGCATGACAACATGTACGGCCTCTAATCCAACACACCTTAACATTATTAGCAAAAATTAGCATTTAGTAGCAAAAGTAAGTTGGATTTAGCTATGCTTTCACTGATTGCTTTTCGGCCGCGTCGGATTAGATTAGATTAGATGGATTGGGCCGTCTCCACGTTGCCGCGCCCCAAATCGGTGGTTGACGGCCTGCTCCTATTGGGAACACCGAAAATGAAATGCGAACCGATTCGGAGAGAGCGAGTGGGCCAACGACCCCACTCACCAAATTGTCACCGTCGCCTTCTGACACCACCCAGCCGAATGCCGATGAGGAGTGGGGGATGAGGGAGGGCCCACGCAAATAATTAAGTACGATTAGACGTCCACCTGCTTGCACATGGCCCCTGCAAGAAGTCGTAACCTGCAATAATAACGATGATATTAATATTATTCAATTTAATAAATAAAAATACCACCAATAATAAGTTTCCATTTATATACATATAATAATATAATAGCAACGTTTGGATTGTGTACTGTGACGGTGAGTATTTGGTTTGCATATAACAGTAAGAGTATGCGTGGTAAATAATATTGTAACAAATGGAATGCAAAC
The DNA here is from genome assembly GCA_032619315.1 of Piper longum. NCBI lineage: Eukaryota > Viridiplantae > Streptophyta > Magnoliopsida > Piperales > Piperaceae > Piper > Piper longum. The sequence continues at coordinate 5,368 of JAVDBV010034072.1, forward strand.
AACACAGTGAGGAAGGCGTAGTACATGGAAGAAAAATGGCTGGGCAGTGTGCGTGTGTGCGCTAGTGTAGCGTTTAGTAAGTAATTGCGAAAAAACGAAAGGAGGGAGCAGGAGGCCACGAGGTTGAGAGGGGGGAGAGACGGGGAGATTACAGCTTTATCTCTCTCTCATCCCTGGGAGTGCAAGTGGACAACACTTCGTCCCCACATTATTGTCGGCTAGGACCTTAATTACTTACATATTAAAGGAACGTCCATTTAGCCTCCATGTTACCCACCCCATTCATAGGGTCTGAGGGGGAGGAGAGAGGGAGAAGAGGCGCTTTGGGAGGACATAGTATGCTTGTCATTACTTCTAGATTAAAAGAACGTCTCTATTTGATGATGCAACCCTACCCCTTAGATAGGGTCTGGACCTGAGAGAGGGGGAAGGAGGGAGAAGAGGCGCTCTAGGGGGACGTAATATGCTTGTTATTAGTTATAGATTAAAAGAACGTCCATTTAGCCTCCCTTTGATGATGCAACCCACCCTTTACAGTTTACATAGGCCCCGGACTTGAAAGAGGGGGGAAGGAGGAAGAAGAGGTGCTTTTGAGGGATCTGGTATGCTTGTTGTTGCTTACATATTAAAGGAACGACCATTTAGCCTCCGTTTGATGACGTAACCCACCCCATACATAGGGTCCGAGCTTACAAGAAGGGGGAGTTTTGGTGGACCTAGTATGTTTGTTATTACTTATAAATTAAAGGAGCTCTTGTTTAGCCTTCATTTAGTAGGGCTGGACTTTGGAGAAGGAGGGAGAAGAGGTGCCCTAACCCACGGAGCATATATTATTGCGAGTAATTAATATTTGATTCTGTTTGACTCAATTTAAAATTTCATATTTAAATATTTAAATTTAAATTTAAATTTTACAAGTCGAACTTGAATAAAATTATGTTTAACTCAACTCGATTCACTTATAATTTGAGCTTGACTTAAATTTAATTTGTAGCTTGATTTAAACTCGACTCGATAAAATAATATAAGAATAGAAATTTTATATTATATATATACTAATAAATTTTATTATAACTAGTTATATTTATTTATCTATATATTTTTAATTTAATTATAATTTTTAATTAAATTTATGAATGAGTTGGGTTTGAATTTGAAAAAATTAAATATTTTAAATTTATTTAAACTCGAATTAATATCAAATACGTAAAAAATATTCAAATTAAATTTAAATATATATAGTTAAAATCTATTCGATTTAAAGTCAAATTAAACTCGACCTTAACACCCTAACAAAAAAGTAGAGGTGGTAGGGGGAAGAGCCGCTGGGGGGGGGGGGTTACGTCGTAGTTGGGTCATCATATCCGTATTCAGTGGGCTTTATATTTAAAAAACGAGCCGCGGTCAAGATCAAATTCCTCCTCCATGTGCGTACGTTATTGTGGATAGCAAACTTTTTTGTCCACATCCCCTCTTATTATTATATAATTATATATATATATATATATATTATACCTTGTTATCTATCTTTATTCTAAGTGTTTCTTTTTAACTAAGAAAAAAAATAAAAAATGTGGAGCATTGTCAAAGTCTGCATCAATCAGCCGGAAGCTAATCCTATCAAACAGTTGATGGGAGGGAGAGTTTGATATGCGCATGCAATCGATTGGTATGTTGGAGAAAATGTGTAGGAAAAACTAGTAACAGTTGGGCAATAATCAATACCTATGCTCCTCCTCCAAACTGTGAAAAGAAGAAGAAGAAAGGAATTGAGATGTTGGTTGATTTTAGAAAAGTAGGAATCATCGGGGGATACGTAGGGAAGCAGCATAGAAAATAAATGAATGAATGAATAAAAAGAAGAGGAAGGAGCGTCATTTTAAGAGCAGCTGGCTCTCCCACCGTCCAGACATGCACAGTCACATCTGAAGTTGATTCTTTTATTTTCCACGTCTCTGGCCTTTTTACGGCCCGGCCCCTCTTTTTACCCGCCCTACCCATCATCCCACACCCCCTTCCCTCCTCCCCCTATAAAAATTTTGTACCTTCCCTTCCTCCTCCCTCTCTGGAGGAAAAAAAAAAGATCATTGCACTCCTCCTTTACCTTCTTCTTGTTCTATTTCGTTTTACAAAAATTATTAGTATTTTTCATGGATGAAATATAAATATATATAAATATATATATATATATATGTATAAGGTTGTGGAACTGTTTGGAGGAGTAGAGAGGAAGGGGATGATGGGGTTTTGGGTGGATTTGGATCATGGGATGTTAATGTAGGGTTGTTTGGATTTTCCGGTGCCGGAGTCTCCGTTCCGGATCGGTTTCTTTTCTCTTTTTTTTTTCTTTTTTTTTTTTTTCCTATTTTGTCCCGGCGTTGGCCTTTCTTCCGCGGCTCTCTCTCTCGGTCGAAATTCACGCCGGAAAAGAGGTCTCCATCGGCCGGCGGGGGTGGAGATGCCCGGCACCTTGCTTTGTTTCTGTGCGGATTGGTGAGATTTCGCGGGTTTTTTTTTAGGCTGATAAAAGACTATCTTTTCATTTTTATTTCTGGGTGTTGTGCATGTGTCGGTCGTCGGTTTGGCTGTTTCTGATGTCTGATGTATTTCTTTTGTGTTGGATCAGATAACAGGAAGCCGCTACTTTTTTGGTGGGTAATTTGTAAAAGCCAAAAGGTATGCTTTTGAAGATGAACTGCACAAGTTTCTGAATCCTTGTGTATGGAGGGAGTATTGGTTCTCTTTTGATGGTAATTGATGCTCAACGGGCCAGTGTGTATGGGATATAAAAGTGCTAAAAAGACGAGCTTCTCTTGTTTCCAATTCTGAAATGCAAATTCTTCTTCGGAGTACTATTTACGATGCTGGTGGTAAGAAATATTTTTCATTCGCACTCAAATATGCAGGTAAGTACTCGTGATTGAACGGAAGGGAAATATGGAGATTTAAGGCCAAGGTAGAGCTTTCCCCGGCATATGGTGTAGAGCAGTTTGGTTTCTCTTTGGAAAGCCAAAGCCCAGACGCCATCTTTTAGCGGCGCATATGTTCATCTGAGGTGTGTTCTGCTTTTCCATATCTATTTTTTTGGGTATTTCAACAACCGCAGTTCCCAATTACACATTGGAAATATATATAAGCCACATTCCCCCGGTATTTCCACTTGGAGTTGAGATCTGAAATTGTGCTTCTTCGTTTTTCCAACTCTTTAATGCATTTCCAGTAGTTATTAACACGCATGTGCGAAGAGGAATAAAAATGAAATCTTTGGATGTTGGCTTGGTTTACCTACAGTAAACAACTTGAATTTCGAACGGTCTTTCCTTCGGTCTGTTGGCTTTGGTGTAATTCAACTCATTATTAGTTCTGTTCCGGGAAAGAGAAAACTTTAGCTTATCATTTCTTATGAAAAGTTGATCGGGGGTTGTCTCGTGTCACTATTGATACTCTCCACAAATTTGTGGCACACTATAAACATTATTTATCTCCAATTTATGTAGTTGGCTGATTGAAAGAAGCTCAAGTTTCTTCTTAGTGCTAAGATGCAGAAAAACGTGCATCCGGAATCGAATGGTGAGAAAATCTCCATGGTTTTTTATATTTATTTTGAATCGTGATTTCAGTTTTGACGTTTCCATTCGGCTTGTGATAGTAAATTGATGAACCATTGTTTAATTAGGTGCCATTTCTTAGATCTTTGGAATTTTTTTACCATGGAATCTGTTTCCTTAGATTTCGCGTTACTTTTATAATTTATCATGCCCCGCCTATTTTTTTGAGGATTTCTAATCAAAATTCGTAGCTCTTGTTGGGAGGACTTACTGGTCGCTGCTTTTATGAGCGGGGGTGGTGTTTACAAATTAATCAGGGAAACATGTCAACATATGTACCCAGAGATTTATAAGCAGTGTTAAATTTTCTGTTTTCATATTTGAAAACTGTTGCAGTGTTAACCCTCAAGCCAACATCCTTGAACAGGATGTTTAAGTATTGTTCAATATCAATTGATTGTTACTTCCTTGCCTTATTGAACTTGGCAATAACATTTTGTAATAAGTGTAAAATGAAACACAATCTAGCCTCCATGGACATAAGGGCTATGATAAACTGAATTGGATTGGGGAGAAGAGGATCATTATTTAATATGAGACTTTTGTCTACAAAGTAATTATTCAGATTACTGAAGCAGGTTTTCTATACTTAAGTCTCAGTGCATCTGCAAGCATCATTATATGAAAAGTGTATTTTAATTTGAAACGTTACATGTGCTATGTGTAAAAATACTTCTTAATACTTGAAGGTCATATTGCCTTATGGGTGCCGACGATCTCAAGTTTGTTTTTACTTTGTAAAGCCAAGGAAAAATTTGTGGGCAACAGTTCATTTCAATTTACTTCATATGTTAACCTAAACTCTCTTCATCCTTTTTCCATGATGTTGAGAACAAATGGGCTGTTTTGAAATATTTATATTGGAAGTGTGTTATTTGTGATATATGTGTGATGATCCTGAATTTTGCATTAACGAACATTTGTAAATACTGATTTTTGTATTTGCCGTGATCTGATACCTCACTTTTTTGTCAGCTTAGAAGTGCAAATCCTTTTTTGAATGTAGGATATCTATTTGAGGAGGCTGGAGGAGATAATTTAGTGCTACATAGAACATCAGAAGCTATGGTTGTTTCAGAAGGGTGCCTGCAGTTAGAAAGTACCAAATTCTTCAAACAGGATTGTGGATCATTTCTACATAATTGGTATTTACTTACATGTATATTACTAGTAAAGCCCGAAAAAATGCTGAAAGGAGTCAGAGGTGATATAGGTGACAGAGAAGAGTGTATACTGGCTAAATTTTTCACATTACAGAAGAAAAAACATGCATTTGAAACGCATCCAGGTGGAGACAATGATGATCAAGCATCAAATGACTGTTTTCTTCCTGGCCTTAATGATGACCTGGCACTAGATTGTCTTGCCTGGGCATGCCGATCTGATTATCCTTCTCTTGCTTGTCTAAATAAAAGGTTTCACTTGTTAGTTAACAGTTGGTATTTATACAAACTAAGGAGACGACTTGGTATTATAGAGCATTGGGTATACTTAGCCTGTAGTTTGATGCCTTGGGAAGCTTTTGATCCATCAAGGCGGAGATGGATGAGATTGCCCAGGATGCCCTGTGATGAATGTTTTTCTTATGCAGACAAAGAGTCTTTAGCAGTAGGGACTCAGTTACTTGTCTTTGGCCGCGAGTTATCTGGTTTTGCCATATGGATGTATAGGTTGCTGAATCGTGATTGGTCCAAGTGTCCTCTGATGAATTTGCCACGTTGTTTGTTTGGCTCTAGTAGCCTGGGCGAGGTTGCCATCGTTGCTGGAGGCAGTGACAAAAATGGGAATGTTCTGAAATCGGCAGAATTATACAACTCAGAGCTAGGAATGTGGGAGAGTTTGCCTGACATGAATTTGCCTCGGAAGATGTGTTCTGGCTTTTTTATGGATGGGAAGTTCTATGTTATTGGAGGCATGTCCAGTCCAGTTGACTCTTTAACTTGTGGAGAGGAGTATGATATGGAGACAAGAACATGGAGAAGGATAAGCAACATGTATCCTTCTGGGAACAGAGCCACTCAGTCTCCTCCCCTGGTTGCAGTTGTGAATAATGAGCTCTATGCGGCTGACCAATCCACCAACGAAGTGACGAAATACGATAAGATTAACAACTCATGGACTGTCATTAGGCCATTGCCTGTGAGGGCTGACAACTACAATGGCTGGGGGCTGGCCTTCAAAGCATGCGGTGACAAACTGCTCGTGGTTGGTGGGCACAGGGGGCCCGAAGGAGAGGTCATTGTGCTTCACTCCTGGTCTCCGAATGTTGCTGACGCCAATCTGGTAGACTGGGATGTGCTTGCAATCAGAGAACGGGCGGGTGCATTTGTGTACAATTGTGCAGTTATGGGATGCTGAAGCCTGATAACAGATTCTCCAACACGGGTCGGTTAGATGCCCGAGAAAATTATTCTGATTGATTGATTGGAAGTTGGAAGAAAGTTTTATGCATCCGGGTGGTGGTACAGTATTTTTTGTTCAAGAATTTCCACTGATTATTATTTTCAATAGTCTCTCGGAGAGATTTAACAGACCATTACTTCTCAGAACTACTATTCTTTTACTTATTGTCCACGAAAGCATAAAAGAGAGATTTTTTTTTTTACCTATAGAAAGATTCTCTCTCTCCAAATGCAGTTTGTTTGGTTGACTTTTTTTTATTTGTTTATCTTTCACCCCAACATGAACATGTTCGCCTAAAACATCCTCTACTTTTTATTTCCTTTGAGCTCCTCCTGCAGCCCTGCCCGGTAAGCAGGCCGTATTTTGTTTTGTCTTCTATTTGGAGAGGCAAAAAAATAAAGTTATATCATATCATATCATGCGGTCTATCATTTCGGTGCAAAATATTTTTGGGTCTCAGGAGTTAAATAAAAATCCATCAACTTTTTGTGCGAACCTCATCCATTGTTTGGGAGAAAAATCACCAAAAAATATGCTCGACACCCTTAACTTCCATTCGCTGACGCTCTTGACTCGCAGGGTCATTGAAAAAACATTGACTTGCATGAATAGTATTAGGCTTTGGCTGGTAACTGCTATTTTGATTTTTTTATTCTTTATTTCCTTCTCGTCGTCCATTTATATACCATTCTTTCCTCTCATGGCTCGCAATCTTTGCATTATTATTATTTCATCAATTTTGCGAAAAGATGATCAAAACTTCGGTGAAAGCTACGGCCACCCCCTGTTATTTATGATGAATTATGGGCGAGACCACATAGTATTGGTCATGTGTTTTGGGTACATGTCTGGTGTCAGCCACCAATCTATCACTAGCTACTTGTTTATGCTAATCTTGCTCCGCAAAAGCATCCAATCTCCATAGACGGTATCCTCGTGTTCAATCGATGTCTGAAGTTGGTCTTGTCTGGGGCAGCTGCAAGCTTGCAATGTCCTCTCTAGGCCGTGTTTGGATGTGGGACGAGGTTTCAACTTCCAGATTGTCGCATCTTTCTTCCTGGGAGACCAGAGTTGGGGTTGTTTCTTTGTTCCTCCGTACCACCAGGTATCCGATCCCAGCCAAGTACACAAGTATTCCCAAGAAGCCAAAGATTCCAGCAAATGCAGTAGCTACAACACTCATTCCGCTGTTTAGGAGCACCGTAATGAAACTTGTCACCAAAAAGTAGATGTTGATGGCCATGATTAGCGAGCCTATGACCCAAGTTATTGCTGTTATCTGGCATGAGAGGTGTAAATGCAAACCAAGGTTAAGCATACTATGCTAGTCAAGTAGAAATGAGAACAATTGATGTGAGATAAAACCAGACGTCGATTTCGATTTGAAGATATATTAAGGAAGTGTATTACAATCTTGGAGTTGGCATAAGAGCCCATCTTCGTTTTGCTGCTTGTGAACTTCAAGAGTGGAATTAGAGCAAATGGGAGTTCAAACGAAAGAATCATCTGCGTCAGGTGAAAGTGAATTAATTATTATATACATGACGATGGACTATATAACCAGGAAAGTGCTATCTGTAAATCTAGAACTTAAAAACCAAAAAAGGTGTTTACCGATGCTATGATGATCAATCTTCCAGCACCTGAGGAGCCACCTATAACTGCCACAATTAAGCTGGGAACTATTGCCAAGCACCGGGTCAAGAAATTTCTTAACCATGGTTGAAGCCGCAAATCCAAAAAGCCCTGTACGACATGTCGGGAAGAACACTGGCTTGTCAATATAGTTACGAAAGGTTTCGACATTCCATAATCTCATTGGTGAGAAACTTGAATGACAGTAGACGTTGAGTGCATAAATAGATCTCGCAGCTAGCAATAAGAGTACCTGCATAACGTATTGCCCAGCATAAGTTCCTGTGATTGTGGAACTCTGACCAGATGCTAACAGTGCAATTGCGAAAAGTTTTGAACTCCAATTACCGAGAACATTCTACAATAAAGAGTTTAGCACTTAAAATCGTACCCCTAATGAATTATGAAAAAGAAAAGAGTATGCGTAGGTCTTAGTAAAAAAATGTGGTACTCTGAGTAAAAAGGATGCTTTGTTGAGATCTAGGTCATTGCAGCTCATCTGATCTTCTGCATTTAAGTTGGGTGAACTGCAGACGGCCCCGCTGACAGAAATGACGGATACATTGATAAGGAAGGCTATAGTCAGGGCAAAGGCACTTTCTATCAAGTAATATCTGCAAGCTTCCTGCCATTATCACAAAAAACAACCAACGGATTATGGTGAGCTGAACAATCTATATTTCACCATTGAGAAATTATACCCCTATTTAAAAATTCCAATTATTCAACTAGAGCTAACCAATATGGAACGAGACGCAAGAAAACGTTGTTAGTTTAAGAAGCATTATAAGCTTACTTTTATTCCTTGAACGGAACGTGGAACCTTCCTGGACAGCACCAGTGCTGAGTGAAGGAAGAGGTTATGCCTGAGGGAGATCCAGACAAGTAAAATGAGATTCTAATTGCAAAAACAAGCATTTCTGTTTTATCTGTCTTTTCTTTTGGAATAAAAAATGGGATTTGACCCTAGAAGCTTACGGCATGACCATTGCGCCGAGAAGTGAAATGGCAAGCGCAGTAGCACCGTGCCCTTTTAGTTGGGGAACGAACAATCCATATAAAACTTCTTCTGGTTTAGGGTTTGCATATTTGAGCTCCGCAAAGAAGCAGGCAGCCATTGTAAGTACCAAGAAGGCAATTAACAGTTCAAGCTTTCTCACCTGTTTGCGGTCAAAGATTGTCAGCTAGTGAGAATATAAACCTGAAATCATTTACATTACAGTTTAAAGCAAATTTATACTAAGCTTTACCCCATATTGTTGTAGTGCCAGAAGAACCAGAGTACTGAGTCCTGTTAGAAGAACACCAATCCAGATGGGGATACTAAATAGCATGTTTAACGCAAAAGCTGTACCTATAACTGCAGAAAATCATCCAAAAAAACACTGTCAAAAGAAGCTGCCAAAAAAGAGAGGTAGCTGTCAAAAGAGGCAAGCCAATTATCCGAAAGAGTGTAAATATGTGCATATGATAAAAAACTATAAACCCAATACACTAAATCATCAAAAAAATGGTTTATAGCTTGGATTGGTACAATATTTTCACAAAAAAATGAAATCTTTTCCACTATATTCTGAATGAAATCATCTCAATGCTTGCTCTTTGTTCTTACTTTTACTTGGACGAGAGTCATCGATACAACAATATGAGACCAACTACTAACGTCAACTCACTAAGTGCGATAGATTTTTCATTAAACTGATATAACCAAACAACAAAATGAGATTGTACATACCTTCAGGAATATCACATGCTACTACCGCAATTTCAGCAAGCACCCATAAGATAAAATTAGGAACTTTTGAATATTCAGCTCTGCAGTGCTCTGCCAAATGTTTTCCTGGTTCACAGAATAGACATGATCTACATCTTAAAATACTTGATTTAAAACTTTGTTTAACCCTCAGGTTCTTATAAACAACAAAATTTAAAAAATGAGAGGTGATATGAACAACCAAGAAAGAACACCGAGTGTTCAATTCCTTACCAGTCACAACCCCAAGGTTGGCCGCAATTGACTGAATGATGAGAGCAGCACATGAAGCTACGAGTATAATCCAGAGTAACTGGACCACCAAAAGAAAGAGCATACTAAACAAGTTGCTTTATAAGGTTCAATATATTACAATTAGGCGGGATTAATTAAATAGGAACTTATAGCTTACCTCGTACTTGTATTGTGCTCCTGACTGTAGATCGGTCTCAACTGCAAACAAGTGAAAATAGCATTTATTGATAAAAATCAGAATTCCCTTCGTGGCAAGAGAGGCTGGAGAAAGAACTTACAATTGCCAGGGTCTACATATGCTATAGATACAAGAAATCCAGGACCCAAATATGAGAAGAAATTCTTCCAACTTTTTTTCTACACAAGTGAAACTGTCAAAGCTTAAGTCCACCACTTACAAGTGATGAATAAAAGGTTTTTGCATAGAAGGTCTCAGAGTCAGATACAAAAAATGCTGATATAAAATCTTAATTCATCATCTCAGACACGGCATATAATACATATTACTCTAACAGACGCCTGATGAAAGAAGGCAACTACAACAACCTCAACTTCTACGCAAAGTAACAACTGAAATACTTGCCACAACAACTGAGAAATGAGGTTAGAAAAAAAAATCTGAGAAATGACTGATCACACGATCACACTTTGTACACATATACCAAGGAACTCAAAAAATTTGTGTAGATACTGCTATGAGTTTTTCAAAGTTGTTTCACAAAGCTGATCCGATCCCAAATATATAGCTAGGTTTTTGCATCACCTTGATATTTGCATGTATATAATTAACTAGTTAATTATATACTGCACACGTATTCATATATATTTTTTCTGCTTTTAACATAAAAAGTCCAACATAAGAGAATCAAATGTTTACACGTCATGTACATCAAATTCAGGCTTTATTTAAACCTTCTTTCCAATGTGGAAGCTGCAGCCTCTTTAGGCCGGGCTTGGCTTTGTTTTGTTGAAGTCTGTTATTAAATGAAGGATAAGGCAAGTAGGAGAAATAAGCGTTTCACAAAAGAACTACCATAAATACTTTGACAAAAGTGATTTAAAAATTCAACAAGCTTTTAATCAAGTCTACTATGAAAGGAGGGCGTAATAAGAGATCTTTTGACCGAAAGCATAAAAATTTGCAAAGAACACTCGGATGGGGGACATGTTCAAATCTGTACGATGCCAAGGTAAAAACCATCTTTAAGTACCCTGCACTACATACATCTTTGAGAAACTTGAGCCAAGCGAACCAGAAGAAAGCTCATGTGATTCAAGCTTACACCCGTCAACCACTCCCCCAAAAGGGCCAAGCTCATCGTTGTAACTCTTAAAAGCCAATTTCCTAACAAATTATTTTGTGCTCACCATTGCTTAGCCAAAGTTTGAAGCTGAACTTCAGCATCTTAAATCTCTGACCAACCGAAGTCATTATTAATTTCCATAAAAAAAATAAGCCGAACTCGTTATTTCTACCAACAATCCCAGTCAACCGAAACATTTAATGGTGATGCAACTAAAGTAGAGTTCCAATTGAGAAAACCATTTTCTTTGACATAAAAAGTTGAAAGATATTTTCGCCTCTTCTAAACCATTTTTTTTTTACTAGAATCCATAAAAATATTTGTATCAGTAATTAGTTAGAATTGCCCGTGATTAGTATATATAGAACACTATTTATGCGACCAAATTAAATAAAGTTAAAAAAACTCTTTTTTACAAAATAAAAAACAGAGCTCCAAGAGGTAGACGAATCGAAGGGCAGAAATATACTCACATCTGGTATAACAATCTGATCGGTATCAACAGCATCGATCAGAGGCACATTCGATTGCGTTCGGTTCCCATTACCCATAATAAACTGTCCATGACGAGATGCAGATCCAGCGGATGCCATCCTCTACTGCTTGTTTATCAATGACTCTGCCCAAGGAGAAACTAGCAAGTGAAAACAGGTGAAAAGTGAACTTTTGATTAGAAACTGCGGGTGCAAGATTGAAGGCTGTGATTGGGAAGATGACAGACTTCTCATCTACTAGCTCCACTGATATAAGTAACAATGAATTTTTATATAAAAAAAATATATTAATGGAATGTAACAAGTGGCGTCTCTCTAGCTTACCGATACGCTTCAAAAAGGTTTTCTATCTAGAGAGAGTGTGCCGTGTGATAATGTATATAAGGGAAACAACATATGCACAATTGATAACGCATCCACAAGGTATTCTTCTCCTCAGGAAAACACATAAAAAATTGCAAGGAAAGTATTGAAGCGACGAGGCATGCCCCGTGATCACGCCTTCCTCCTCTTGGAAGTAATGTCTTAAACGATGATATTACATACATGTGGACTCGAAAATATTCCGATTGCAAGGATTACAGCGCACAAAACACAAATAGCAAGGCAAAAGATCCTGACACAATGGATGATGATGTTCAGAATTGAAGATACGACTGGGAATGTTCATATATTACTTGTAACACACAAACCTCGAAGGCATGACTATGGCCAAGAAAGAATACAGCTACATAGCACATATGGTTAGGTATATGTATGGATATATAATACGGCCAAAGAAGTAAGAAGAAATCGAATAGGCACCGGAGAATTGAATCGAGAAGAAGCCCGAGTCGGCCTGAATTAAATACGGGTTGACGTTGAGCTTGGGAGGAACCAATGCTCCCTGCAGCAGGAAGAACATGAAATGCCACCGTGATCAGCAAAAGCTCTTTGCTGAGCCTTCTTATAGATTATAATTGTATATATATTGGGTGTGACAGACCTCGCTCGCGCTCGCGGGAAAGCGAAAGTCGGAATTCCTAGCTAGTCCCCAATGAACACCTCCTTTTAATTTTTAATTTTGAATATGATTTGTAGAGGACCATCACGATGAGCCATTACATGATGAGAGGGGGGATAAATGTTGGCGAAAGGTTTTGTTTCTGTGACTCTGTTCATGTCCCGATGATGATGCTGCTCCATCACCCGTCATGCAACCTTAGCATGGCTAATATTATGGATCATATATTAGCCATAATATTAATTATCGATCATATCTATCTATCTACATATAATGAGCCAACGGCTTTAGATGATGAATCTATCCATCCATCCATTCATTTCCAGATCGATCGATCATATGATCATGACTTAGTAGTTACTTACGACTCTGTCCTCGTGCAAGTTGCAACTGCCGCTCTTTTTTCTCCCTACCATCCAATCCATGATGCACATGTTGTCTGCTGCGCTTCCTTCTATTTAGTAACCTTTATTTCTTCTGTTACGTCTTGCCCCCTTGACTTTGCTTATGCCATTACTGTCCATTGGAGAGATTTCCTTGGAGTGAAATATGTGGAAAGATGATCCTACAACGACCTTCACTAAAAATAATTATGTACAAATACATTATCAATTAGGATCAATATTCTTTATACATGGATACACAACACACACACTATCCATTATTAATCAAATTAAAATATAGCGGTTCTTTTCTTAAATATTTAATATACTTTCATTTCATCAATAACCTTCCCAGATCGACAGAACGCCCCGCGATTGAAACTTGAAATTAAGGAGAATGGGAAGCAGGAGGAGAAAGAGTGGTGATTATCAAACGATACGTAGCATTTGATAGGTGTCCATACTCCAGCCAATATATAGGCAACACCTTGCAATCAATAATCTCGCTTCTAAATAAAACATTGATTGATGGTGTGATTTTAAAAATATAAAAACAATAATTAATCAATCGAGACAAACTTTCGGTTTGTCATTTAATAAAGGCCTTTTGTTGTTTTTTCTCCTTCTTTGACTAGTGAAAGGCTGTTGTCAATTGGATACAAAAATTAATTATCATTTCCTAATCATAGATCTATATATATATATATATATATATATATATATATATATATATTACCGATTTGTTATTATCTGAACTGTCCACTAATATATTAATATGCATAAGCCTCTTGCAAATTATGATTCGGAACATAGATAGCTCTTTGCAACAAAAAAATGAAAAGTAAACTGGAGAGAGAGGAGGATCGAGCATACTTGGGAAGATAATATCATTCAAACCAGTGTATGGCTCTAAAAAACTTAGGATAGGGGAGCATTTCAAAAGTTCTGAAAGTAGAGATTAGATTTATTCTTGGTGAGTTCGGACAGTACCCCAAATGTATAACGCAAAGAATATGAAGATGGTGGAATGCTTGTGGATGTTTCGCTATCACAAAAGAATAATAATAATAATAAAAAGCTCCGAAAGGATCATATATGGGGGAAAACAATGAGGCCTTTGTAAACAGGCAAAGAATTATGAAAGCAGGTGCGAGCCATAGTTGGAAAGAAGTGTACATGAGTCTGTGCTTAGGTAAATACGAAATTTTAGAAAGCAATTAGTAAACCGTGTCTGAACTCGTGTTATAAACCCGAGGGATAGTCGATCGGAGCTTGCCATGAGAATCGTGACTGCGATGGAAGGGAGTTCATGAAGTGGAAAGGAAGAAAGAAAAACAGATGATAGTATAGAAAGTAGTACTAGTGCAGATTCGCAGTTGGAAAAGGGAGACCTGTCATGTATAATCTTTCACGCATCGATCGCTACCTGGTCATGATAAGTCAGTTCATTATAATAAAGAGATCATTTTGGCTCATTCATGTGAATTGGGGGCGAATCCACATCTGTCTGTGGCTGGATGAAAATTAAAGGTCAATTAATTAGATGAGAAGGCATGCAGTAGGGGAGGCGCACCTTGGATGGTTCGCGTGCTCTCCTCGACGTTGTCAACTATGACCTAAAGCCTTCACCGGACCCTCGCTCTTGTGGGGCTTGCAGATTAAAGAGGACAGCATCATTCCGAGCCATTACTAGTTTTCTATTCTATGTTTCTCTCTTTTATTTTTTGTGAGGACTGATCTGGTGCTTATGCTTAATGAATATTAAGTGGATTTGAGTAGAATGGTTGCATTTTTTGATGATGAAGAAGAATCACGCAGTGTGGGTAGGTAGACACGCTCGCCCAGGGATGAAGTAGTCTTTGGCCTTCCAGCTCGTCCTCGCATGCACCCTGGTTTTGTAATATTCTCCTCAATTGTTTCCATTTCGCCGGCATTTAACATTTCCGCAACGTCGGCTCAAGACATGCAGGGTCGGCCGGTGCTTTATTATTATCTCTTGTGTACAGAGCATTCCAATCTTGATGAACCTACGACACCAGCTACATTAATAGAGTCACCCTAAATTACGGTAGGTATATCGAGCCGCGGGTCCTCTCTCTATGATTAATACATACACCCCATGCCTCGCGCGCAGTTACACCGGGAGATGTACACCTGACTTGAGTAGTATATATGGCAACGGGCCATTTGTGGTTTTCACACAAATTTCCAAATGTACACGTGGTGCTATGATCTCAATTTTAAGATTCACACAGTAAAAATCGAAAACAGCTGGCCAGCACTGGGTTTTTCACTGCCACGGATCATGGAGTGTGGTAGGGAATAGGGATTACTCTTCCCTCTGATTTCTGAAGAGGGAAATATTCTCGAGGATCATTCCATGTTATGGGGAAGTCTTCATTGCGTCTTCCGCTTATGATCTCCACAAGTAAAAGGTGTCTACATCTGGGCCTATTCAGTGCCGCATTTGGATGCATCGACATCTGGGCCTAAAAATACAAGGAGGAGCCAAGATCAGAAGCTTCTATTTCGGCCCATCCATACCTTCTTTTTCTAAAATTTATAGTTTAAACAAAATAGTCCAAGCGCACGCAAGGGGGGTTGGGGTGCGGCCCTGCTTGTTTTTTGAAAGGAAATAGTTAGTTAATTATTTATTTTTATATATTATAATGTTTTTAAATTTTTTGAAATAAAAAAAGAAAGACGATGAAAAAGGGGTGGGAGGCCCCTCCCCTGCGCCTTTCCCAGCACTACCACCCGTGGGCGTGGTGCAGGGCTAGGGGGGTATAGGAACTGGGGCTACCAAATCCATCCGTGAGGGCTATGCTGGAGTTGATCCTGTTAGACCAAAGGTGAGAATTCATTGTTTTTTATTTTCTTATAATCACCCTTATAATTTATTAGTGATACATTGTCGGGTCCTCACTTTTATGGGGTATCAACTAACTAATTTATAACCTGCGACAGGCCTATGTTTGCTCAAGAAATTTATGTAGTTGACATGTTTATATTGTCGGTTAATTACAAGTTTAGGTGAATCAATAAATTTGCTTGTCGCTCTGTGATCATTATTTTGCTTAAAAAATAAAAAAACTTTGCTTGTCGAAAGCACATGCACGCCTTAGTTTCCTTGTCAGGCCCTGAGTTGTATGCGCGCTCTCAGAACCACTGGTAGATCCTTTATTCGCTACAGTAGTGTACAATTCAGGGGCACCTTACGCCAGTATCAACTCCCTACTACGCAGCTATAAGTTTTGGAAACCGCGCCTTTATAGTATAAATTCATATAATTTTATCAATAAATAGTTTTCATCAACTTCTTGTTCTATCAATGTTATAAGCGCCATTTGCTTATGAGTATCAGCTGGAACCTACTGTAGGGGCAGGTATGCTTGCCTGGAACAGTGTCGTGACAAAATAGGGAGCTGATCTCAAAAGCTGACGAAAACTTCTCAACAAATTGTATACTGTAGGAGGATAGACACATTGAGTGATGAACAACGAAGAGAACAAGCATAGCATTGCCGGAATTCGTGGCCATTTTTCATTGTAGTCCACTTGTGCAGTGAACCTTATTGTCGAAAATATACTTTTAACCCCAAGTTGGTCGAATATTCTTTTGACTTCGAGGCCGTATCTTGATTTGGTCTCGCGCAAATTGATGTCACAGAAGAGGCATTCCGACTCTATATTCAGACATTTTCCTGAATATCGATCATTGAAAATAATTAGACAGCTGGAAAAGCTACTAAGTTGTAAGGCCCAAACTCATTACACACTCAGCACGATATTTTCTACTCCCCCTTGTGCTCCGAGCGGTTACACTAAATAAACGAAAGTCCAGTGAAATGTGATTCTCTACAATGCTGTTGTTTCTTTCATAATAATCACACAAATATGCCATCGACTCGCAAGTCAATTTTCGGAGCCGTCTTTATCGTGTCAAACTCTTTCGGTGACCAATTTTTCCAGAATTTGCTCTTGCATAATGAACTCATGGCTTCTCTTCGGTTTGACAATCTTCGTGTAAAAGTATGTTATGAAACCTTCTTTTAGCAAGTGCTTTTGGTGAGCAGCGTCGGCACAACAGGTAGTAGTCTTCATTGCAGGCTAGGCCGGCCGCATTCATTTATGAATGCTTCATCGTCTACACACCTGTAAGCTCTTCTGCTCTTGCAAACCTGAACTTCAGAATGTCTCTCCTTTTGAAGCGTTTCAAGTTTCTGATGGAAATAGCATATTAAAAAAAAAAGGAAAAGAGAAAAGAAAGTTGTTCTTCCGTCGGAACACATCATTAGACACAGTCTCAAAACCCTAGAACATGTAAAAGAATATCAAGATCATGTTAAGACTAAATTTTGATGTAATCACAAGACATGTTACCCCCTTTTAACTTGAAAATACATCCACCAAGTCCGTGCCACTGGTTCCTCTCCTAATTCCTCATGTTTCAACAAACTGAAGCTAAAAGTTGCCTTGCAGACTGGGGCCGCATTTCCCTAAAACAACTTGCCGGCAATTATCACCATTTTACGAAGCCCCATTGGCTTGCGTCTATACCTCTACACTACTTACAATACCTACTGTCAATGCCGTTCCATATTTAATCCCTTTTTGGTTCACTCTAAGAGATGATGGATGATCTCTCTCACAAATCTACATGCTTCTTCATGGTGTTCTTTGCCCTTGTTTCTTGCCAATTTTGTGATGAAAATGTAATTTAAACGGGCTCCAACTCTTTCGACGTTTGGACATTGTTTCAGAGAACACCCCGGACGCCCATGCCTGTTGAAGCCATAAATCGAATTCCTCATCATCCTCAGCCATCACAGCGTCCAGATCCCATGGAAACGTGCTGCTTCCATTGGATTTCTGTGCCGTGCTGTCCAATCCAACCATAATCACATGAAAGCTCGGTCTGTGCGTGTTAGGTCCACAGGTCATTCCCTGGCATGAGCATTCCACAACAAACAAACAAAAAAAAAAAAGAACCAAGTGGTGAGTCACCCTGGAAAAAAGAAAGTGGGGAATCATGGGAATGAAGATCTCTTGAAATCAAAATATTATATGAAACAAAGCATAAACTTCTGGTTTTACGAACTATTGAGAAATTCAAATCATGAAAATTAGAGGAAATTAATTAACTTTTTAACCAAAAGATATTTCACTCATCAAACAGCAACACACACCAATTGGATAAAAATCATGAAAAAGTTGGATAGCCTCCACAAGTTATAGATATTTGCAGTGCAGTAAACATGTAAATAAATGCAACATTTCTTCTCAAAGAGCAAATGCAACTTTACAAAATGATAATTAATCATTACCAAGTTACAAGGGAAAAAATAGAACCAACCTGACAAATGGCCCACTCTGACACATCAAAAATTTTGCTTTCAGCACAGACAAAAGCACGTGGTATTTCAACCTGAGTGGCGAGAAAGATATTACCAATCTAAGATACTTAGTTTCTAAGTGATGAAAAAGTCATTACGAGGTCAAGTCCTAGGAACATACACTGTTTCTAAATGAATTGACACAAGGGAATGTTTCACTATTGAATTTTGGAAATAAAAAGCTACACTTCAATCCTTAAAAACTAAAAAAGCGACAATGAAAATATAGAAAAAGCTGGTTAATGTAGAATACATACCCTCCGAGGAGATGAAAAGGACACCAAGCAACCATATTCGACCCACCCATCTCCATCCTTAGCAGGATGGTATTGGCAGCAATCCTGAATTTAAAGAACAAATACTCATAAGAGGCTATACTTCAATCCTGAATTTGAATCTTAGACGAAAAACATTGAATTAGCTACATATTCATTAGAGGCTCCACCAAATACTATGAAATGAATACTAGAAAGAAGAATGCTAATTAGGTTTGTGCAAAGTGCAAACTAAGAAAGAAGCTCACCTGGCACCACCTTGCATTGGATTTACTTCTGCTAGTGCAAACCCAAATATGCGCATTGCCGCATTTGGTGCATTCTATACGCCTGGATTCCTCTGAATGATAGTCCATCCCATCCTGATGGTTACAAAATTTCAAATAAGGAGCCACAACATTATACTTGACTGAAAGACAGGACTCAGCTAGGCACTAAGATAATGAAGATCATTAATAAGACTTGGAAAATTAAATAATAGGCTCAGGAAAAAAAAAACCCTTACATTTTGATAGGCTTTGCAAGTCTTTTGACTCACACTCATAAGCTCTTCCCTTCTTAATTGATCATCATAATTTTTCTTCTTCTCTAAATCAGAAAGGATCTGAAAATCAAATTATAGTCTAAGTAACTATGATGAAAATTAGAGAAAATTTGCAAGACAATCAACAACAGGCCATTAAAGGAACGAGAACTGACAGTGGCAAGAAAAACTTCACCTCGTAAGCACATTGCAATTTTTTAAATGATTCACTAGCCAATGGGCTTCCCATGTTTTTGTCCGGATGTACCAGCACAGCCTACAAATATAGTCCTGAGAATAAAGAGTACCGATACACGATGTAAAGAGTATGATCAAATGATAGGAATGAGCAAACCTTCTTTCGGTATTCCTTCTTAAGCACGCCAACTTCTATATGCTTATGACGAGGAAAACCTAGTGCTTCATAATGATCAGAGCTATTTAATATTCTCTTCATCTCATCTAGGGGATAAGATCCAGTTTTGACATTAATACTTGCGGAAGTGGCTGGTTTAGCATCCACATTACTTGAGCTAGAATTTCTTCCAGATGATTTGTTCGAAGAAACTTTTTCAGGTTCACTGGCATGAGAGAAACCTTCAGCATCACCTAAATAGTCTTCAAAATTCGGTTTTGATTCCTTTTCGTCTTCGAAATGAGGACTGGCTTCTGCAGTTTGGCAGACTTGAAACAAGTAGCTCAAGAAATCGTTTGAAAGGAATGCCAAGTTTAATGATAGAAGAACTCCATGCCAGCCAAGACGAACTTTCACAAGATACAGAGCGTAGAGAGCAGTCATAAAAATCACCATTCGCGCATTATTTAAGAAAAATAAATATCCTGCAAAGATGAAGAAGGATTCACAGTCAATGTCGGGCATGGACAAGCTAAGCAACCACTGCAAGCATGGAATATGAAGGGGGTGAATTCATTACCTCCGACCATGATCATCACTGCTGCGATCCACAAGTTTCCATACAGCCACACAACCAAAATTCCAAACAGGCCAACAATAAAAAGCCCAGGGTTGTAACCCAAATAATGTACGGAAGATCCAGCAGCAGCCTGAGGCAATCAACAGAATTTCCAACCAAATTAGATCTACACTGACAAGCATTACAACCAAGAATGTCAAGCAACCAAAAGATAAAAAACAAACAAGGAATCGTTCAATTCCATGAAAAATGCATGAACTGCTTGTTTTTACGAATCATCACATCCCGTTTGGATCAATTAGAATAAGGCAAAAAGGAAGGAAGGATCATCGGCGCCGTTTGTTTAAACTAAACGAAAACAAAAACAAAACACCAAAGCATGCTAGTAAGAAGGAGAGAGAGGGCATATATATAATATGTAGCATACCAGGATAAGGAGGAGGCAAACGAGGGAAGGCAAAGATGCGGAACTGAGAAAGGAACTCCACAGCGTGACAAACAAAGCGGCCGGACCCAGGCGGAGGAGCGATGCGGAACCATTGACAATGGAAGCCTTCCACCGCAAAAGCAGGAGGAGGAGGAAGTTTCCGGACCTGAGGCACCATCGGGAGAAGAGGGGCCAGTGGCGATCGGAGAAAACGGCGATTCGGGTCGCAGCCCGGGTGGGGAGGAAGAGGTACTTGCGGGACTGCACCCACTTCCACCCTTGCCTGAACAGAGGGATGTCCTCCATCACCACATCATTCCCTTGGCTTCGAAAGCTTTTTTTTCATCAAACAAAACAAAACCATCCAACCAAGGAAATCCGACCATTTTAATAAGTAAGTTATAGAATATGCTGCTCCCGGAGATGCCAAGGAATGCGGGAATCCGGCAACAATTTTGATGGGGGAGGGCAGGGGAGAGGGGACAATTGTGCCTTATCTTATTTGATAGAGAAGCTTCGGTCCGAGATGGATGAATGGATAAAAAAAAAAAAAAAAAAAAGCAGCGAAAGTGAGAGTCTTAAAAGGGGAAGGAGAAGGAGAAGAAGGCACCAAATTTGGCTCACCTCCTTTCCGTGTGCCCGACTCCGGCGAAGAGGGAAGGGAGGCTGAATACTTTCAACTCACGAGTAACAACTCCCACCCCCCTCCCGACTGCATTACCTCCTACCTATAGAAGCCTATAGTATAGCTAGATACAACCACAAGTAATTGCAGGAGGAGTGGTAGAGTATGCATATAAACTATGAAGAAGAAGAAGAAGAAATAATGAGCAGGGAGTGGAGTAACATCATTAATGGTATTAGTTTTGACTAATCTATTTTATGTTCTCCTTCCTCCAATGAATGAATTTAAATGACATAATGAGAGAGGCGTGGCCGTGGATGACCACCTGTCTGTCGCCCACCCTCTCCTCCCCAAATATCTCGCTCTCTCTCCATTTATTTATTATTATTTTATTACTATTACCATAATAATCCAATTATAATAATGAGCTTTTACGCCCATTTATATTTATATTTTGTATATATATATATATATATATATATATATATATAATGAACAATAGACAGCTACTATGCCATCACCACAAATATTAAACGTTTTGGAAAGAAAGAAAAAAACATTAATTTTAGACGAGATCAACTGGTGGCAGGGAGGAATTCAGGTGATGTTGAGTATTATATCCCCCATTCAATTCAGGCTTACCTAAATTTATTGCACTGATCTACAATTACCAATTATCCGTGGACGACCAAATGTGAAATAAAAACAGCTCCATTCATTGATATTGAATCCTCTCCCCATTGCCCAGCATAGGTTTAACACTCTCACCTACTTTGCCTACTTTTTTTTTAATGTATGTATATTTTTACAACCTTATGTTGCTGACCAATCCAGGGTAATCTTTAAAAAAAAAAAATGGAAAAAAAGCTTGAGCGGTACACCACCTCTGCCTACTTGTCCCGTTAGTTGACAAAAATGATATCTTCGTGTGCTTCAACTCTTCCGTCGAAGGATGAAAATTTTGATACCGTAATGTTGGCCGGGCCGCGGTCTGCGGAAAGGAGCATGCCTCTCAATCCACTCCTCGTCCTCAATGAACCCACCATTCTTTCTTGTTCGTAATTCGTATGATATACATGTAAGATCCCATGGACTGCCCCTTGCGTTTCGATAGATATACGTAAAAAGGTGAGATTGTTGGGCAAACGCAGTGAGGCTCACCAAAAGAAAAAATGGCGGTTAACAACTCACTACTGTTGTGGCATGTAAACTTTAAGAGAATGATTAATATTAACGGCAGCGGTTGATACTCCTATATAAGCAACTTTTAATATTAATCATTAAATTATTAAGAAGGTTGCATGATTACGGTATTTTTGCCTACACGAAAAAATGTACAGTTATATAATTTAAATCTGTGGCCAAATTTAAGCCGTCAATATTTTTATATCAAGATCAATTAATACTAACCTTCCTCATTAATAAAGAATACCACCGTGGAAAGAAGGCTATGTCAGAAAATTATAAAAGAGCTTATTTCTCTGAGACAGTTTATTATGATAAACAAATCTGCATCAACGAAACCATTCTTTTAAGAAAAACACGTCATCTCTCGTGCTTGCACATTAAATGGACCATATATTATTCAATAAAATCAATAAGTACACATCTCACGTCTGATTCCTAGCTTGTAATATACACATTTGGCTGGCCTTTGAACTCTTGGTACCCCAAACAATATTTTACAACAATTCAAATTTCTTCTTTCTTAGTTGAATGAAACATTTTATGCCGCACAAGAACAAAAACTGCATTCGTGCCAGCACACAATCCAAGCGGTAGAAGGCGGCATTTCTTTCTATTCCTCCTACACATCAATGATCACAAGCTATTGCTCCATCTGAATCTGGCGTCGCTTCTTTCCTTCTCCATGCCGGTATCGTCTTGGAGCCTCATCCTCACTCTCACTCTCATCCTGTCTATAGTTATTGTGACCAACAAAAGAGTCCTCTTGGGCGCCTTTTGGAAGCTGGGATAATTTATTCTCATTCTCGTTTGGCCCATCCACTTCAGAACCCTTACTCTGATCCGAGGCAGGTGGATATCTTTCTTGAGCCGAGCTTCTTTGGTCTTTCTTGGCCATTCGAGAGTTGCCTTGAGGAGGTGGACCAGGTGGTAAAGGTGGTCGAAAAGGAGGCATACCTCCAATAGGCCGATTGCCCCGTGCCGCTGCCATGCCCATCCCTCCCATGAAGGGACCGGGTCCCCTTCCAGCCACCATCATCATCCCAAGTCCAGCAGCAGGGAACACTGTACCAGGTTGGGAAGCTCGACCGTGGAACATCCCTGGGCCTGTCCCATTCATTGATGAGAATCCTTGGCTCATAGCAGAAAAATCATTGGGAAACCTTGGGGCCATTGGTCCAAATGGACCAAATCCTCGGGGACCAACCCCAAAAAGATCAGGCATGGGAAACCCATCAGGTCCAATGGCACCATACCCATATCCTTCAGCTCCCATCATAACAGGAGGGAAACCCCTCACTCCAGGCATGGGCCTTGCGCCACGGCCTGTGGGTAGTAAGGGAGGCCACATTGCTCCTCTTCCCCTTCCTCTACCTTGTGCAGCATTTAGGTTTTGACTGTAGCTTTCATCCTCTTCTTCGCTCTCCTCTTCCTCCTCTTCTTCATCCTCTTCATTATCTTCAAAGGGTACTATGTCAGGGTTCTCTCCCCCCTCTCCAGGATTTACTCCTTTTGCCTTCTCCTCCTCTCGTTTCGACTCAGCTGCCGACCATATAGCCTGCACAACAATATTATTTCTTTAATAATCATGACGCTGCATGATCCACCCATATTCTCCAGCATGTCCATATCATGTCATCTAAGCCAATAAAAGTCCATCTCTGCAAGGTACACATGGTTGCTGCTTAACAACAAAACCTGTTATCGTTTTGAAGGTGCAAGCTTCAGATGACTGCAAAATTTACTTGCTCCAATACCTCTCACGCAAATTTTATAGTCACTAATTGCTCAAAAGATAGGAATACCGGTACTGGCCATAAATCAGTTGCAACGGATGAATGCAGAGTAATTTCACTCTGCTAGTTATGCAAGACCAAAAGATTCAAATTGTACAATTCATGAAAGCATCAAGTAACCAACCTACCATGAGTTCACTGTCTGGCTCAAGATAAAGGAGTGATGCTAGCTGCTCTCCAATTGATGGCTCCAACTCCTGACAATCACGACTTATCTGCCATGCCATATATAGGAATAAAAATTACCATTCTAAATTTTCTGTGAATGTAATATGAGTAATGAAAAACTTATATAGAAGTTATAATCTTTTAAAGAAACTACCATTAAACACAGAGAACACCTTGTTTACTAGGATGCCAAATCAGGATATTCTCACCTTCACAGGCAAATTTTCATTGAAAGGATTTCTCAAGTGCCGAGTTTTATGGAAGGACAACTCACACAACTACAATGGTAAACATCACATCAGTCATACATGAAGAAAATTCAATTTGAAACAAAAGATTTCTTAAGCGAAAAGCATATAAAAAAGACCAAGTTATAAATAATATATGAATAAATTGCAATATTGAAAGCCAAGACCAATGACAAAAGTATGATTTGTCTAAAATTTTAAATACCGTCCTGGTTACCATAAAAGGTTTATAGCTAGTACAGGGTATATTTGGTTTAACCAGTATAGGGGTTTATAGTCAGTACGTGATATATTTTTTCAACCGGGTTGAATCATGGTTCAACTGAATTTTAAAATATTCTATTAGACTTTTTTTTGTGATCAATATTTAATTGAATATAGGTTAGAACTCCATTGCTTTCAACAAATAATCGAGTTTTGAGAAAATATCAGATTAAAAAATCGGGAATGAATTAAAATGGTACAAAGGCATAAATTACGTGGTATACCTTGTTTGATTGGCCAGTTTGATACAATATTTAAAACTAGATGAAATCTCATTTCTAAAAAATAATCAATGAGAGGAATGTCCACATTACAGTCATGTCTCCATCCAAACAATCTAATGTCTCAAGTTGACACGTAGACTCTTGGCAAGAACCAGATGTTCAAACTTCTCTTGACTTGTGAACTCTTATAAAAAATATTGAGGTGAACATCAGATATTGAAAATTAACAATCTAAATCTAATCACAAGCTCATTGAAATAATGTATATTACAAGGAAAATGTATGCCCTGAGGTCCCCAACTAACAGAATGCCAATTTGGTCTTAGCAGAGGAAACTACAGCATATTAACCATCTGCAGTAAGAAAAAAGAGGGAAAAACAGGAAAATGCCGAGGATGAATAAAACATTCATAAAATCAGTATTTCTATCACCTTTGAGTTAGACAAATTCATGACAGCTACAAAATCCAACTGGTGGATTGCAAAAAGGAGTAAAACCAAAAGCAGTGTACCTTTAACCATTTGATGGAGAAATTTCGACCATAATGAGCAGTTCCATGAGCATGCTTCCAGTTTCCGCCACCAACAAAACCGCCAATTTTAGAGGTCATCTTTGCACATCCCTATATACATATACTTCGGGTTGTTGTTATAAACAATTCAGATCTCGACCAATTTAACAGCATTTCAAGATAAAAGAGGCATTTTAGCATGAACAAGGAATTGACAAAATGTGCTGCTTAAATGTCATAAAGTTAATTAAGACATAACATTAAAAAAAACTTAGTTACTTCCATGTAATGTAATAGAATTCTTTCTGAAGAAAGTGTTACACTGTTTGGAACTAAGGAAATGATGCCCCATACACGTACTTGAAAATGTCGAGTACGATTGATAGAGAATATTAAAATCACATTCTCAGCAGTGTCAAATGCTTCATTTAGTTTCGCCTCATTGCTTCTTTGAGTAGCCCACACTCCTTGTTGAACAGAAAGTTCGAGATTCTCTCTATTGCAACTCTTGACAATAAAATACCTATTGCCCATAATTCAAGAGGTATAATTAGAACAGATTTTCAACCCGTACTTCACAAAGAGAAAAGAGATGGATAACATTCGAGACCAGCTATAGTTAATAATCCATACATTATTGTACAATATTTAATGACCCACAAGAAGACAAACTATCTATCAGTAGGCACTGTTATTCAATAGAGGAGCCAGGCAATCGATGGAAACGAGGAAAAGCTATAATGTAAAATCTAAAAGAAAAAAAAAACATGTGAACACCAATCCACCCAATTGTATTTGAAAATTTGGCATGAATCCAGTAACATTGCATCTCTACTACAAGTGACCTCTGAATTGACTGAGCTGAATGGTGAAAAGATAATATAATGCACTGACAAAAGAGATTTGATCTCACAATTACAGCAGTCAATGCAACGCTAGGTCATACATAGAAGTAGTAAACAGTGTCAACACAGTAACTGTTCAAAACAACTCGGGATACTTTTGCAATTCATTAAATGTTAAACATTTATTCTCCAGACAAACCTAGAATTCCCTTGGGGGAGTGGCGCAATAGAGGTTCTGGTCGGAGGGTTTTGCACACCATTTGAGTTTGCCTGCGTCGGGATCATCTGCGTTTGGTTAACTTGGGGCTGTTGATCTTGACTCTGTTGTTCTGCATTTGGGGCCTCCAACTCTGTGGCGGGCTTTGATGCCACACCCTGATTAGAAGAATTTGGTGGGAAAGTCGGCCTTTCTGTTTGCCGATTATAATCGGAATTCCTATGCTGAAAGAACCTATTGGAAGAAGCATGACTGAATGAACTAATGTGCTGAATTTTCTGAAGAACTTCTTCAACCGGCGGTGGAGGCCCAGGCATCTTAGCATGCCTATACCGACAATATGGACCATTTGGGCAAAATCCAAATTTAT
The DNA here is from genome assembly GCA_032619315.1 of Piper longum. Classification (NCBI taxonomy): domain Eukaryota; kingdom Viridiplantae; phylum Streptophyta; class Magnoliopsida; order Piperales; family Piperaceae; genus Piper; species Piper longum. The sequence goes on from JAVDBV010034072.1 coordinate 32,216, forward strand.
ACCTGGAAAATAAAAATAAAGCAGAGGACATCACGATTCTTGTCCATTTAAAACAAGCAGCAGACAACAAATCCTTCCTAACCAATCCAACTCGATTAATTAATGGACAGACTAGGGCTTTAGCATGGACTTGTTAAAGGGAAACCAAAAGGAAAAAAAATCATGTAATTTCCCAGCTAAATCAGTTATAGTTTTGAAAGGCATTGTAATCAAAAAAGAAAAAAAAAAAAGAAAAGAGGGAGAGAGCGCTAGGCTAGCCACATATTACGGTAGAGAATAATGATGATCATGACAAAAACAATGGTTGGATTTCAACTCACATGTTACACTCCTTGATATCCTCGTTGGTGTGCTTGTAAACGCAATCCTGCTCGCGGCACTCGCCGTACAATCTGAAGAAGCGGCAGATAGGCATACGGGCCTTGTCATATTGATGGAGGAAACCGCAGGCGTCGCCCTTCATGCACAGGCCGCGGAGCCAGTGGCGGCAGACGGTCTGCCGGAAGCTGCGGCGGTTGCCATGGGCGCCGGGCGGCGGCGAAGGGTCGAAGCCGGCGGGCGTGGAAGCGGGGTTGTTGGAGGAGGGCGGCGCGAGTGACGCGGCGTCGGTGGAGGGCGGCGCGAGGGAGGGGGCGGCGGAGTCTAGGCCGCCCTCGAAGTCGAAGCTAAGGCCTCCCTCCGGCTCCTCCATGGGAAACCGGCGGGGAAGGAGGGATCCCGGTCTAGGGTTTTTGGCCGGCCTTCCACGCCGAGCCGAAGAAGACGTACCTTAGCTGGTTTGCTCTCCCCTTCCCGCAAACCAACCAGTCCCCCGGTGTCCCCAGCCCAAGTCGCTCCTTTCAAACTCGACAATTTCTTACTTTTATTCGTTATCAAACTAACCAATAGCCCTGCCCTCTCTTCGTCCTTGTTTGGAAATTGGAATGGAAGGGGGAAATAGTTTTTTATTTATCTATTTTTTTACTTTTACTTTTCCCTGATTTTCCGCGTTTGGATTGCAAGAAAATGATTTTGAGGTAGTCAAATGTTTTCTCTCACGTCACGTGGGTCCCCCAACTGAAAAACCTTGTTATCAAGTTTTCTTCCACTTTCTCACAAAAAGACGCAAGCTCCCATCTTTATTTTTTTTTAATTCAATTTGTATGAACTAGCACTCAACTCTTTTTTTTTTTTTTTTTTCGAGTGCTGCTGTTTTCTTAATGACCGCTGGTTTTTGCATAACATCATTGGCTGTTACGATAGTCTTATTAGATTTGTGCACCATTATTTTGGAACTATATAATTATTAAATTTAATCATTTGATTTGTATCCACTATTGAATATTAGTGATGCCATTGTTATTACCAGATTATGCACTTTGTTAGCTCAAATCGAATAAAAATGTTTTAGTTTATCCCCTTAAACTTTATTAATAGATCATCTATTAAGATTTTCCTTCTTAATCCATCCAAACACATGCAAGGAAATTTTTTTTTTTCTTTTCAATCCAAACACACACAAGAAACCTATAGAAAAAGTCCTCTCTTTTTCTTCCCAAACGAAGCTTTAAAGTAAGTTACAGTCAAAAGCCTCTTTTAACTATTTTTGCTACTCCTGAGCTGATTTTTTTTTTTTGCTTTAAATTTTTCAAAATTCATTTAAAAAATCACATTTGTTTTAGTCTATTATTTACAAAATTAAATATATCAATTTATTGTCATTTTTATCTAAAATAAAATTACTTCACATTCTATATATTTATTTAATTTATTGTTTAAAATACTTTATTGTATCATCATAATTTTATTTTATAAAAATAAATCTCAATACGATTTGTTTGCAGAAAATTGTTAGACCAATGGTTAGGGTCTAAGTACACAATTTCAAGCTGGCTCTTCATTCACACTTGAGTTGAACTTCGAATTTGAATGTAATTGGGGGATCTCATGTCAAGTGTCACACGGTAGCGTGAGGCGTTTAATCCCAGAGCAAACCAGCCTAACCACGTCCACACATAACACTGTATCAAACGAGGAGCACTCGGGAACACCCGATCACTCTGGGAATTCCCAATGACACCCGTACATAGGAGAACACTCGGGACAGCCCCAAGAACTCTCGGTCACAGGTGTGCCCCGAACTCCTTGGACACGAGTCATGCTCGAGACATCTCCTTAGCACCCCCGAGACTCACTTCCTAGTGCCCAGTAGCAAACCCTAGGAAGATTCGGCTGTTAGGGATCCCGGTACCAATCAATCACAACAAGCCACACACCACCGTCACAGGGTTAACCCCCAACCTTATTTACTCACACTATAAACAAGGATTACACAAGCACTCTCACCTTGAAAAATGCTTGCTGATTGGCAGACATGCAACCCTACACGACCAAGCCACTCCCCATACAAAGTGACTCCCGTACACCGTGAGTGCAAACCCCACTCACAACAAGTCCTCACATACTTTCCCACGATCAAGCACCCATCTGCAAGACCGTTCACATCAGCATACATAATACATGAAATAATAAGAGAGTGAATTCCTGAAGATACCCTCTGATCAAGAGAGCAAACCGAAGCAAGGAGCTTTCCAAGCACTCCACTGGCAGTTGCTTCATGTCCATCAAACGATGATTTACCCTCCTTGATGCAAGATCGCCTCCCCCACAAGAAGAAACCCTCATGGCCTCCTCCCTTGTGCATTCTCTCCAAGAATGGTAACTCCTCCTCCTTGGCATTGGGTTAATGTAGCAAACCCTAGAGGATTAGATCCTCTTAGGCTCTCTACCAATAGGGTGTGAGCCAACCTGGTCCAACCCTAGTCGAGATCCTAAGACCCTTTGGTGACACCCTCTCGTCGAGTCCTGGGTGGAGACCGGTTTTGCACTAATCCTAGCCGAACTCAGGACTACCGTGCCTAGCAATCCTAATTTGTAAAGCCCGTGACTCAAGTTAGAGTTTTATATTAACAAATTAGTCAGTTCAACTGTGGATTCGAGTTGAGTTAGTTTTTTGAACCACATATTGAGTTGAGACCAGCCATGAGTTATGAGTGATAAAAGTCAAGTATACCTGAGCATATGATGATAATATCAGAAAGAAGCTAAAAAATGAGTTATCAGAGTATACGAAAGTATGCTATATTTTTTTATGTATTTGATCATAGAATTATTTTTATGTCGAATAACGTATTAGGACGTATTATCGAGCAAAATGGGAGGGTTATTAATTATAGAACATTTCATTGTAATGTTATAGCGTGTATTATATTTTATGGATTTTTTTTCTATTTTTTTAGATTTTTTTATAATTTATTATGAGTTAGTTATTATTTTTAACTTGAGTCTGAGTAGAGTCAACTTTTATTCACGATATTACCACCGAACCTTACCTCGACCTTTCTTCACTTTCTAAACCCTCATCGTCGCTGATGCTACCCCGATTCACATCACCGACACCACCTCAGATCATCGAACTACCGCCGATCGACACTGCCAAGCCCACCGGAGTGTTGGCGTGTTGTCCCTACCTATCTTGGCCG
>JAVDBV010034103.1:1125-15674 GCA_032619315.1 Piper longum
ATCAATTACAAGTCAATGGTTGGTGAGATTGTTGAAAGTTTGTGGTCAATGTTAGGTATGTGTTTGTTAGATGTGTTTTGTGGTCAATGTTAGGCATGTGTTAGGTGTGTTTTGTGGCTTGTATTAATCTTAAGTTAGTATAAATACTCCCTCTCATTGTGTATTGTAAACAAGGAAGAATAAGAGAGAAAACAAGAAGCAAAGTTTCTACAATGTAAGAATTTAGAATTGAGTATTGAGAGGTTGTTTGGAGAAGAAAAAGAGAGTTTGTGTTTTTGTATTTGATAAGAGTATTTTCTTATCAACAAAGTTGTAGTTTTGTATTTGATAAGAGTATTTTCTTGTCAACATGGACCTATTTGGGTTATTTCCTTTTTTTTTTAATCTTCTAAACCATATTTTCACTTAGGTGAACATATTTTAGACAATTCATAATTTTAAGTTTTTTGATAATTACGTTTCATTTGGGTAATTACAACCTCTTTTCCCTTTTTCTAATAAAAGTCTTTAATATCAAGCTTAGAATCACATAGACAAATAAGCAAAGCTAAGTTTTGTTATCTTTTTAGCTATTAATATTTCTTAGGGAAGTTTTTTGATGAATATTAAAAATTTAGGTGTTAAGAGAATTATATATACTTTGATTTTATTATTTTTTATGAAAATAATTACTTTAAATTTGTCTATTTTTCCAAAAATATTCAAAGAGATAGTACTAACCCCTTTTTTCAGATTGGTGACTTTAAGTGCATAATATAATAGAGTCTACAAAATCTAATATATGGAAGATATAAATTTTTTTTGAATAATGAGATAAATTATAATAATGTAATATTTTAAATATAAATTTTAATTAATTTTAATTAAATAAGAAAATAAATTATAATAATTTAATTTTTTATTGTGTTTTTTCGAGATAAGTAGACTTCATGTTGTTAGGAGGAACTTAGAAACTAATGTTAACCAGGTTCAAAATCATGAACCTTAGCATAATACTAAAAAATATTATTATTATTATTATTTTATAATAAGTTAAAAATATAATTACATGGGTTTGAACCCGTGGTCATTTGCAGTGAATTTTTTTTATTAATTTTTATTTTTATTGTATATTGAGGGGGAGATATTTTAATTCTTTTTTATAAAAAATAAAAAATAAAAAATAATTGGGTTCGAGCTCGTGATCTGGGGAAGTTTTTTTATTTTTTATTTTTATTGTGTTTTTATTAATTAAAACCATACTTTTAACGAGAGATTAATTTTGACTTTTTTTATTAATAAAAATTGAAATAGTTAAAGAATAAATTTGTGCAAAATTATTAAAAAAAACATGGGTTCAAACGAAACCAAAATATGTGTTATAGAGCTTGGCTCGATTACACTGACAGCTACCACTACAATTAACTACGAATATCCGCCAGTCGAAAGAGTGCCTTCGCAGTAGGCCGGAGATGGAGACGAAGGAGCCCGTTTGCGTCACCGGCGGCAGCGGCTTCATTGGTTCCTGCCTCGTCAAGCGCCTCCTCCTCCGCGGCTACTCCGTCCACGCCACCGTCCAAAACCTCGGTCCCCAACAATCCCCTATCCATGTTTCGGTGTTTACCAAATTCACAGATAGGGTTGAAAGTTTGAATTTTTTTGTCGTGGGTATATGCAGAGGACGGGAAGGAGACGGACCACCTGATCTCCCTAGCGGCGGAGGAGCCCGGCGGGGAGGACCGGCTCCCCGCCTCTTCCAGATCGACCTCCTCGACTACGACTCCATCCTCGCCGCTGTCATCGGCACGGCTGGGGTGTTCCACGTTACCTCACCCTGCATCGTCGACCGCGTCCTTGACCCTCAGAGGCAGCTGCTGGCTCCGGCGGTTGACGGGACGAAGAATGTGTTGGCGGCAGCGAAGGCGGCCGGGGTGCGGCAGGTGGTGGTGACCTCGTCTATCTCGGCCATCGTTCCCAGTCCGAAGTGGCCGGGGGATGTTGTGAAGGACGAGAAGTGCTAGACAGATGAAGAATACTGCCGGGAAAAGGAGGTAGGTTTTTGCTCTTTATGCCCATAGATTCGTTAAAGCAGCAGCAGCTAACAATAATAGCTTAAAGCCATGAACATTAGTTTTCCTTTTTAGTGCTAGCTAAAGGGATTGCAAAATGCTTGAATAACTGTTCATATGCGAGTCTTCGTAATGTTCTTTTTATTCTCCACTATTTCATCACTGGGAAAGTAGTAAACAGTTTCTTTGTTAATTATTTTTCCAGTTTTTTTTTTCTTGCTAGTTTTATCTACCTCATGACCAACTCTTTGCGGCTGGAATATTTTATAGCTCACTACTTGATTGTGTAAGTACGATTATCCTAAATGAGCAAGCTGTTGTTGAATAGAATAATTTAGGATCACTGATGCAATAAGAGAAGCACCAACACTAATTGCAAAAACTTATGTATCCGACGCACCAATACTTGAAGCAAAAACTGAAGTATCCTATTCGAGTGCTAAAAGGGATGAAAAATTGCCAATTTGTTGTTCATATGCAAGTCTTCATATTGTGTGTGTGTGTGTGTGTATATATACAGATATATATACATACATACATATTTTCATTATCTCACCACTGATGAAAGTGGTAAAGAGTTGCTTTTTTTTAATCATCTTTTTTTAACTTACCATATGGTGTCATCTTCCCCATGACTGACTCTTCGTGGTTACAATAGTTTATAGCTTACCCCTTGATTTTGTAAATACGATTATCTTAAATGAGCTAGCTGTTAAATGGGATAATTTTGGATTATTGATGCGATAAAGAAGCACCAGCACTAATAGCATAAACGAAAGTATCTCCAATTCGAGTGCTAAAGGGGTCGTAAATTGCCAAATTTGATGTTCATAAGCAGGTCTTCTTATTGTACCTTTTCTCAATATTTTGTCACTGATGAAAACAGTGAACAGTTGCTTTCTTAAGTATCTTTTTTACTTCCCGTTTAGTGTCATCTTCCCCATAGCCGATTCTTCATGGTTGGTAAATTTTATATGGGCCCACTGCTACTTACCGCATCTATGGATGTTGGTATGCTTGATTGTGTAAATATGAGTACTATAATTGGGCGAGTTGATAATTAAAATAATTTAGGATCGGCAGATAGGCACTGACTTTTTGTTTATGCTCGCACAATGAGATGAATCCGTAAAAACACTAATTGTGAAGTTGAGGATGTTGCTCTGATATTTTATGCAGCTTTGGTATCCACTCTCAAAGACATTGGCTGAAAAAGCTGCTTGGGATTTTGCTAAATTATGAGAACAGTGGCACTATCATGGGTACCATCATCCCTCCATCTATTAATGCTAGTATGGGCATGTTGCACCGTCTGCTGGAAGCTACTCGACTAATATGCTTTATACTGATGAACAGATGTCTTATGTACAAATTGTTTGCATCGTTTACTGTCATGAACACTATCATCTACACCTGGTCCCTCATTGACTTGGGTTTGGTTGTTTCGCCGTGAGTTATCTAAAAAATCCCTGATCAACTTGAATGCAAGGACCGCTTAAGGATCTACACAGTTTTTTATGGCTGAAGAGGACATGTTTTTCAAAGACTTCTTAAGGGAGTGATCACTGATATTGTAGAAACTGCTTCAGCGACATCTTTATGAATAGTTTTGAAATTGTGGTGAAACCATATTGTTCTTAAGAAGCCACTGTTCTCATAATTTTCTTCTTTATGGTTTCTACTCTTCCCCATTTTATTAGATGCTGCAAGATATTGGTATAGCTGGCCATGATACAGCCTATGGTTTCTTCTTGTATCTACCAAAACCAAGATTTAATTAGATTTGGTCAAGAGCCGTAAAGACCACATCCAAGAGACAACAATGATGCCATAATTATACAGGTAGAAAGTTATCAAATACTGTTAGCTGGCAATAGAGCCCAGTGGAGGCTATCATAGCATTGCTCATAGGGCCATTTTCAACTGACAAAGAAGCACTCGTTGATGAAACGCATAAAATTAATTTGCTATTATTCTGCAATATTCGGGAAAAAACCTTTGAATTCACCTGGAGGGTCTGTTGAAATCTTAGGATTGGATGTTGACTTGCCAGAAAAGACATCGAGCAGCTTATATTGCTTCCGGATCTTTTATATGTGATATCATTATTTAATCATTCTCGTTTCTGCCATTGTTTTATGCCTATTTGATAAGTTATCTCAGCTGTACATGTCAAAGTTGGTTTTGTTGTTATTATGTATTATGTAGTGGTTAAACTATGATCATTCTTTCTCTTCTTCTGTACAGATATGAAATTTTCTCCAATTGCTTCATAGTTTAGACTATTGATTAATAGGATTGTTTAAGTTCTCATGAGGGTAACAATACAATCCTGATTCTTTTGAGGCAGGAAGCACTGAACCATATGAGGATTTCTACATGGGGTCAGTCCATGTGAATGATGTTGCACTTGCTCATATCTTGTTGTATGAAAATCCATCTGCATCAGGAAGGCACCTCTGTGTTGAAGCTATAGCTCATTATAGTGACTTTGCAGCCAAAGTAGCGGAGCTCTATCCAGAATACACAGTCCCAAGGTATCGTATGGCTATTTTCAATGGTAGCAAATGGTAACAAGGATTAATAACTTGCACAGTATGACGAGTACTGTGAAAAATCTGGCTAGTGATGGACAACTTGCTCTGTTGAACGTTTTCACATAAAAAAGGTTATATTCTGATGAAACATGAAAAGGGTACAGTGAACTTAACATATGTTGCTGAGAGGGACTAGTTCATATGATTAAGATTCCTATTGCGATATATATAAATGTGATTATTTATGTAATTTGACATGGTATTGGTATGTTTTCAATTTGTGTCCCTATGACCATGAAGGTAGTACATAAAATTAAAGCGTACACTATAATCGGGAACACATTCTTTGAAAGCTTATTTTCTTGACTCTCTTGATGCTTTTTGTCAGGTTTCCGAAGGATACCCAACCTGGCCTCTTGAGGGCCCCCAACCCGAGGAAGAAACTGACTGATATAGGTCTCCGTTTTGCAGACATGGGAGAAATCATCAAGGATGCCATACTTAGCTTGAAAAGCAAGGGGTATATTTCCTAAGATTGTTATGTTGCAAACTAGTTATTACTGCGTGAAAGGGTGCCACCCTTCATTGTCAAGGTAACAAAGTATAAGAATAATTTGCAAGTTAATTGGATAATTTTGTTGTCCTTTTTGTCAAAATTATGTAACTTCCTCTCAAGTTTGGAATGTTTTGTTAGTTTTGTTCTTACAAAAATTTTTGAATGCCCTACAGATTTTGCAGCCAATAATGAGGCTACCACGATTTGAGGCCTATGGTGGTAGAAATATAGATAGCATAAATACCTGGAATCTTGACATGGAGAGTGCAGTCGATTAAGAGTCGTAGAAAGTAGGGTTTTAAGGGGAGAAGTAGGGAGATATCTTTTGATAGGAATGAGAATGAAATGAATGAGTAGAATAACGCTAAAGTGAAATGGTGTAACTCCAAAAATGACAAATTTGGTGAATAAGCTACGTGTTGTAGGATTAAATACACATTATGCATTGTCCATCCTCATCCTTCCAACATCTTGTTTGCATTTATTTACAAATTGCTGCACCGATTCTTCGATATTTTAGCAACTACAATGCATTGCAACGTAATGCTTCTTAAACATGAATATCAATGCTCTTTTTTTAAACGCTTTTTGATAGGTTAGGTGATAAGCTGTTAATTTCTCATTGAAGTTGGACCTCTAGAAACAAATTCAATCTGTATGCAACAGAACAACAAGCAGCTCCTGCGAGAGAGACAAAAAGAAAATATTAAATTAAGAAGGTGAAAGAAAAGTGTAAAATCCATTGATCAAGCTCCCCCCTCCATTTTTTTTTGGTAAGACTGTATCTGCGTATATAGGTGTGCTATCTAATCGCCCCCTCCATATTTCTTTTGTTTTGTGAACAGTACTCATTAGGGTAATAAGGTGTGCTATCTAATTGCCCCCACCATTTTTCTTTTGTTTTGTGAACCGCACTCGTTAGGGTAATTTTTTTAATTTCGGATGGTCCATGGACATTGCTAACAACTCAGACAATGACTCGGCCAAACAAGTTTTATTTAACCAATGCCCACCCTAGTCAAACCAGACTACGGAAAAGCCAAGGCCAGGGCACATGGGTCAGAGGTGAACTAAAACAGACTCAATGGGTCATGAGCCCAGCAGAGGTGAACTAAAACAGACTCAATGGGTCATGAGCCCAGCGTAATGTCATGAAGCTAGAGCCTCTCCTCATAAAGCAGACTAACACATATAAATGCATGGTATGTGTTTTATGAGATTCGGGTCAAAATTGAACCAATACTAAAACTATCGGATGACCGACCTAAGTTTTACAATATTTATTTAATTGAGAATTATTATTATTATTTATTATAATTCTATCTAAATTAGAAATTTAAAATATTGAAAATTTTTAATATCTTTATAATTATACAATCAAATTAAAGTTGATACTTTAATATATATTTAATTTAGAATTTTATAGATTTTATATATTTATTTATTTACATTTTTTTATTTATTATTTATAGACATGGGAGAAATCATCAAGGATGCCATACTTAGCTTGAAAAGCAAGGGGTATATTTCCTAAGATTGTTATGTTGCAAACTACTTATTACTGCATGAAAAGGTGCCACCCTTCATTGTCAATGTAACAAAGTATAAGAATAATTTGCAAATTAATTGGATTATTTCGTTGTTCTTTTTGTCAAAATTATGTAACTTCCTCTCAAGTTTGGAATGTTTTGTTAGTTTTGTTCTTACAAAAAATTTTGAAGGCCCTACAGATTTTGCAGCCAATAATGAGGCTACCACGATTTGAGGCCTGTGGTGGTAGAAATAGAGATAGCATAAATACCTGGAATCCTGACATGGAGAGTGCAGTCGCTTAAGAGTGGTAGAAAGTAGGGTTTTAAGGGGAGAAATCATCAAGGATGTCGTACTTAGCTTGAAAAGCAAGGGGTATGTTTCCTAAGATGGTTATGTTGTAAACTACTGATTACTACGTGAAAGGGCGCCACTCTTCATTGTCAAGTAACAAAGTATAAGAATGATTTGCAAGTTAGTTGGATAATTTTGTTGTCCTTTTTGTCAAAATCATGTAACTTCCTCTCAAGTTTAGAATGTTTTGTTCATACAAAAATTTTTGAATGCCCTACAGATTTTGCAGCCAACAATGAGGCTACGGTGATTTGAGGCCTATGGTGGTAGAAATAGAGATGGTATAAATACCCGGAATCCAGACATGGAGAGTGCAGTCGATTAAGAGCCGTAGAAAGTAGGGTTTTAAGGGGAGAAGTAGGGAGATATCATCTTTCGATAGGAATGAGAATGAAATGAATGAGTAGAATAACGCTAAAGGGAAATGGTGTAACTCTAAAAATGAGAAATTTGGTGAATGAGCTACGTGTTGTATGATAAATACACATTATGCATTGTCCATCCTCATCCTTCCAACATCTTGTTTGCATTTATTTACAAATTACTGCACCGATTCTTTGATATTTTAGCAACTACATTTCATTGCAACGTAATGCTTCTTAAACATGAATTTCAATGCTCTTTTTTTTAAACGCTTTTTGATAGGTTAAGTGATAAGCTGTTAATTTGTCATTAAAGTTGGACGTCTAGAAAAAAATTCAATCTGTTATGCAACAGAACATCAAGCAGCTCCTGCGAGAGAGAGAAAAAGAAAATATTAAATTAAGAAGGTGAAAGAAAGACCAGAAAAACCTTAAGGCCAAATGCAAAGAAGCTGTGTTGGGCATAGTTTACATGCACCCACCCTAGAGCTGTTGGGAACAACCTCGGGCTGAGATCTACCGGAAGGGTTCCACATACATGTCAAAGCATTGTATACTCGTGAGGAACTTGGTCATAATATCTGACTATGACGTGAAAGAATCCAAAAACAAAAAAATAATAAATGCTAAAAGTTACATATTATCCGGCTGGTTGTGTCTCACGTCATGAAAGCTAGAGCCTCTCCTCATGAAGCACACTAACACATATAAATGCATGGTATGTGTGCTTTACGAGATTCGGGTCAAAATTGAACCCATACTAAAACCATCGGATGACCGACTTAAGTTTAACAATATTTATTTAATTGATAATTATTATTATTATTTATTATAATTCTATCTAAATTAGAAATTTAAAATGATGAAAAATTGTAATATCTTTATAATTATACTATCAAATTAAAGTTTGATACTTTAATATATATTTAATTTAGAATTTTACAGATTTTATATATTTATTTATTTACATATTTTTATTTATTATTTAAAAAATTACCGTATAATTCTATTCAAATTAAAAATCTTTAAAAAATAAGTTCTATTTACTTATTAAATTTTTTTGCATATTTAAATTAAAAGTACTTTTAATTTACAACTATAGTTATTGTTATAAATAAATAAATATTCATTATTTTTATTTAAAATAATATAATAATTACTTAAAATATAATTTATACATTATTAATACATATTATTAATAAATTTCTAATATACCTTGCACATCACACGGGTTTTGGCTGGAAGGTATTTAGAAGTATGCTTTGACAGTAGAAACCTAAGGAGATACACCGTCTTACCAGAAGTGCAACCTTTAATATAGAAGAAATCCCCTGAGAACATCCTTTTCTAAAGATTTTTACGAGCAAGGAGAGAACAGGGATCTACGAGAGCAAAATCTAGGGGAAAAAAAAAATCCTTCCCCCATTATAATAAAAATAGGCCGGTATTAGATTAAATTAGGCCTCTTCATTAATGCTTTGGTATTCCCTTGAGCTTGGCCGATCACACTTGATCAGGTTTTAGTCTTGAAGGTAATCAGTTTGTATTCTTTCCATCTTATTGTGCGCACTGGTATGGAGTTCTTTACCATACCCCAAATCTCTTATTTAACTATTTTTTTTCCCCACCTCTTGTTACTTTTACATTTTAAGAGCGAACATATCATGTGTTTAATTTCCTCCTTATTTCTGTTCCTAATGAACACAGAAACTTATGCTCTCTCTCCTTTCCAAAGCAAAAATACCTACTTCGTTGCATATTGTCTGTAAACTAAGCATATCTTTTCTGGCCCTCGTCAGTGTGATCTTCGACTATTTCTGATCATTATATATACGAAGTTTATTATAAGTTTAATTTATGTTAAATATAAAAAATTAATTATCTTTGTGTTTTATTTAAAGCCTCATACTTAATTTGGTGTTTGCAGTAGTAAATTGGATAACTTAAAAGGATGTGGGTTCTTTGTTGAAGTGTGAAGCATGAGCATCTTTACCCAAAATAATTAGACATTATATGAAAGCTTCCTTTCCATGTATATATTGATCTTTACCCGTTAATCCCTCTAATTTGATATATAGTCCAACACTTGTGACTTGATGAATCTTCATCAACTGCACCATATTTGATTTTATTTATGGCTTTTTTTACACATCTTTTAGACCCATTTTTATTAATTTGTCGTATTTTAACCCATTGATTGTGTGTAGGGTGAGCTATTAATAATCACTGTATCATTTTTGGATGAGATTTGTCCAACTAATTTAAATGGAATTAAAAAGTAATCAAGTAGCTGCACTTTACTAGCAGTCCCAAAAAGTAATTTATATATAAAAGCAATTTTTACCTGATCGATAATTACTATTCTGCAACATAAATCGAAGTCACCAAAAAAATCCTTTTAATTGTTTTCACACATTTTTCAATTGCATTTTTCTTAAACTTGAGTAAAAAAAAAACAAAACAAAACAAAAACAAAAAAACTGCATGAACAAGAAGTCTCTCATGCTAAAAGTCTTGAATAAGCCTTAATTGTTTTCTGTATACATGGTGCTCTGTCAACTATATTACAATCAGGACGATCTGGACCATTTAATCACCAATGCTTTTATTTTGTCTTATCAACCATGCTTTGATGGAAGTCCAAGTTTGTTGACACCGGAGTTAATTTAAATTAGGATATGTAACCCCTGGTTTTCAAGCTATGCACAGCATCCTTGATGATTTCATCCATATTCGCAAAACGGAGACCAATATCAATCAGTTTCTTGCTTGGATTACTGGCCCTTACCAAGCCAGGCTGCGAATCTTTTGGAAACCTGACATGGAAGCATCAGAAAAGATGATCAAGTAATCTGCTTTTAAATGAAACTTAATTCCATGATTTTTAAGATAGACAAATCCGCACCTTATGCACACATTCTTTCCATTCACAAGAACCCTGAATGACATCATAGAGTTATTTCTAAATGCATGGAAAGTAATCAAGTATAGAGAATATCTACTTTGAGTCGCACATATTAGGCTCTTGGACACCATTTCTTGCCCCAACCAAAAGCATTTGTAAATCTAGAATACGCATCTTTATACATAAAATCTGGTACATTTAAAACCTCTATTTTCATACCCTTCATATAACCTTAGTTTCATGCTTAATTAATAATAGGCAATGAAAAGATAATACCTTGGCACTTTATATTCTGGATACAGATCTGCAACTCTGGCGGCGAAGTCACTGAAATGAGATATGGCTTCAACGCAGAGGTGCCTTCCAGATGCTGACGAATTTTCATACAACAAAATATGAGCCAGTGCAACATCTTTCACATGAACCAACCCCATGTAGAAATCCTCATACGATTCCATCAATCCTGACACAATGAAATTGAGTTCTTGACGTTACCTTACACTACTAATCAAATACATCCTCCTTCATGAAAGAAAGGGCTGCTTGACTTTAGATAGGGCATGTTAAAGACGACAACTAAGGTATGATAGATGATAATGTTGACAATCATATTAGACAAATTTCAGAAAGCACAAAGTTAAAATTAGTCTTGTATTACCTTGTATGAGGTGGAGCAACATATTCATGCTAGCATTGATAGCGGGGGGGATGATAGGACCCATGACAGCACCGGGGTTTATCACAACAACGTCTAACCCATTCTTCTCTGCAAATTCCCAAGCAGCCTTTTCTGCTAATGTCTTTGAGACTGGATACCAAATCTGCAAACAACAAAAGTAATTACCGAACAGTTAGAACCAACTTCCCAGTCCTAACTAGAACACATCTCACACCTGAATCATAGACAGACGGGAACACCTCAACTGTCTAATTCTGACAGCAATCATGATGGCATAATGAGAAGAATCAAATGGCATACCAATTCAAAGATAAAGAGCTGGCAGTAACATCACTAAATCTAGACTTGCATCTTCTATATATGTGAATGCTAACATATACTATTTTGTGGAAAATACAACGAATGAGAGAAAGCAAGAACCATGCTACATAAATTTGCTTTCTTTCTAACCAAAGATTAGAAAACGAATTTTCTTTTCTTTTCCTTTCTCACATCTAATGTCAATCATTTTCTCACAATCCAAACAGACCCAGTAAAAACTTGGCCTTAAAAAAATGCTGCTTCCTAATGGACAACAAACTGTAAGACTTATTAACAAACATTTATATTTAAAGCATGACAAGTCTAAAGTATTTCCAGAGATGCAAAATTAACTTTTGACATGGGCACAAGAACCAAGCACTAGAAATCGACAACAAACTATTTATTATGTGAAGCAACAAAGATACATGTTTCCAAATTTCCAATAATGCGTTTGATCATACGTTATTTTTAAACATTGGTATTTGGTAAATTTTCCTAATTTTTCCCTGAAAAAGCGAGCTAGAATTGATAATTGACCTTCGTGTCATGAACCAATTACTAGAAAACAACAACAAAATATTAAGGCAAGGCAATTGGCAACAAATTAAGCATACATAAATCTAACAATACGACTGATCATTTGGTTTATAACATTGGGTTTTGCATAAATTTTCCCCCCAAAGAACAATCAAAACGCGATTGTTGACCAGGTAACATTAACCAAATACTAGAAAGTGATACCAAAATTTTTTTTGATGAAGCAACAAACACGCACATGTACCTAATAATGTTTTGATCATACGGTTTACTTGTCCACAAAGAACAAAGCACTCACCTCCTTCTGCCGGCAGTAGTCGACGTCGGT
Source organism: Piper longum (assembly GCA_032619315.1). Taxonomy (NCBI): domain Eukaryota; kingdom Viridiplantae; phylum Streptophyta; class Magnoliopsida; order Piperales; family Piperaceae; genus Piper; species Piper longum. The sequence continues at coordinate 13,265 of JAVDBV010034103.1, forward strand.
CCAGCAGCTCTCATCCTTCACCACGCCGGCCGGCCAATTTGGGCTGGGAAAAATGGCCGCAGTAGAAGACGTGACCACCACCCGCCGCACCCCGGCCGCCTTCGCCGCAGCCAACACATTCATCGTCCCCTCAACCGCCGGCGCCAGCAGCTGTCCCTGAGGGTCCCGGACGCGGTCGATGATGTTGGGGGAGGCGACGTGGAACACCCCGGCCGTGCCGGCGATGGCGGCGGCGATGGAGTCGTAGTCGAGGAGGTCGATCTGGAAGAGGCGGAGCCTCCCCTCCCCACCGGGCTCCTCCGCTTCTAGAGCCCGCAGGTGGTCCGTCTCCTTCCCGTCCTCTGCATATACCCACAACAAAAAAAATCCAAACTTCCAACCCCGTCCGTGAATTTGGTGAACAGTGAAATATATTTAGGGGTTTGCTAGGGACCTAGGTTTTGGACGGTGGAATGGACAGAGTAGCCGCGGATGAGGAGGAGCTTGACGAGGTAGGAGCCGATGAAGCCGCTGCCGCCGGTGACGCAAACCGGCGCCTTCGTCTCCATCTCCGGCGGTGGTGCTACTGTGGCTGCAGCCTGAGAAGGTGTGGTAAGCTAATGCTGGGCACTTAAGCATGTGCAGCTACTCCATAAGCAAAGAAATTTAGATCCCTGGAGCTTATCCGGATACATTAATGGTGGACAGTAAAGATAAAAAATTTACCGAAATGATCGTGACATTCCCACGAGAGACTGATTGCATTTTGTTTCAGGTTAGCCGATACCATGAAGGCGAGTCGAGGAGGAAAGGTCAGGAAGCTTTGAGTTGGTAAAATACAACAATGGCTTCTAGTTCTGCATCCTCACCATTCACTCCATGCCTACATCTTCTAATAGCAAAGAGTGGCGTAATTCATCGGACCAGAACACGACGGCCCAAGAAATCGGTTTATAATTTTTTGAGAAGCCTCCATCTATATTGATTACGTTCTTTCCAAATCGTTTTGCAAGAAGATTTACTTAATCTATCACCTTGAAAAGCTTGGACATTACTAATTGTAGGTGATTTGCAACAATTGTTGAAGTAAACAGCTGCATTGACAATGGCAATTTGAATAGCTTGAGAGAGATCCTAGTGACTTGATGCGATGTAGGGGTGTAAACGAGTCGAGTTGAGCTAAGCCAAGACCAATAATATGATTGAATTTAACTTTATATAAAACGAGTCGATTTAAACTTTGATGTAAATGAACAGAGATGGTGTTTGGGCTTGGCTTGTGTTTAGCTGGCTATATTTTCGAGCTAAATTAGAGTTGAGCATGAGCTGAATAAATATTTGTGCTTGGTTTATACTTTATTTATATAAAATCAAAATTTTCTTTCCAATACTATATAAGTCTAATGTGACCTCAATAATATTTACGAGTCGAGTCGAGCCAAATATTTTTTTTGAATTTGAACATATCAAATTTGAGTTTCGAGTTAAGCCGAGCCAAACACTCCTTGGCTTAAGTTCTGTTCGTTGTTTAATGAGTTTATTTATTTCGAGCCAAGTATCTGTTTGAGTACAAAATTAACAAGCACGAGCCAAGCCAAACGCAAAAAACTTGCGATCAGACTTGACTTATTTGTACTCCAAATGCCAAGACGTGAAAGATTTTTTTTATATTTTTCGTGATTCATTTCGCAATATTAACTCGAGTAGGGACCGAGTCAAATTTTTATTACAATACTACCCTTACCCATTTCTGTAAAAACCACAAAAAAAAAAGTCTTGGGTGGTTGAGGTTAGGTGGAAGTGTGTAAGAAAGTCTTTGGGGTTGGTACATATTGTCTCCTCTTTCTTTCTCCTTAAATAATCTCAAATGAGTTCACGATGTATGTTGGTGTTGCTCTCCTCCTCTTCCTTGCCACAACCAATATCATCTTTATTGTGGTATTTTTCCAAATTTTTTTTTCTCTTGTTCCTTCTTTCTTCCATATACATGCATGTAAAATTTATATTTTTGTCATGTTATTATGTTGTTATTGTTGGTAGATATCATAAATTTATTTTGATAACAATTGAATTTCTTATATATTAAATTTTTATAAAAAATTACAGTAATATCATAAGAACCTTAAGTTGTAAATCAAATGAGAAAAAATAAACTAAATAACAAAAACAGATATGTCCCGGCACAAATCAGTGCTGACGATCTCTTGGCCGAGCGACAAATTTTTCGATAAAGGAGGACGATCCATTTCCTCCATCGATCGATTAGAGTCAAGCTCGGCTATGTGGATGTTAGCTCGAGAAGTAAACGGCTGGAGCAGAGAAATGTCGAGACTGGACGAAATCCGGCCGGAATAGGGGAGAGGTCGATGGTGGAAGAAATTCGGCCGTGCTAGGTGACGATTAGGCTTTAATCTGGTTGTGAAGGGTCAAT
>JAVDBV010034284.1:0-17841 GCA_032619315.1 Piper longum
GGGAATGGACGGAGACCTCGGCGAGCTTGTCGTCGGCGTCGAAGTAGGCCAATGTCCCGTCGGGAATGCTGCTTCCCACTGCTATCGGCGCCATCTCTTCTCCTTTCGACTGTCTCCCGAGTGGTTGGCCATCGTTGTTTTACACGCCTCAATTTTGGATCAACTGGACGAAAATACCCCTATTTGCATTGAGCATCCAAAATTTTCTCCTCCTAGTTTAAATGACCGACGGCCTATATTTATTAATTTTATAAAAAAAAATTAATTTAAACCGTCCGATTATAAAAAGATGGTTTAGATTCTCAAGTCTCACTATGACACCCGCTCTCCCCTCTATTACACCGTCTACTAAAAGGAAGTGGCTGTCACCATTGCCACTTGCTCCCTTAGTGGGAGAGGGGTGGATGAGGGCAGGGGTGGGTGCGAGGGGTGGAGTGGGTAAGCAAAGGGGGAGGGGGAGGGAACAACGGGGTGGGGGTGGGGTGCCCCCTCCCACTCCGTCACTGCTCCCCCCCTCCCCCTTCCACCCACCCCCTCCTTGCCCCCTCTCTCTTCTTTCGGGTTGACGACAATATTTGGATGGGAGACGGTTTGGTCTAGGTTTCTTCAAGATATTTGGATGATTGATGATTTTAGTCTTCAATTTGTCGGCTATCTCTATGTAATTAGGGGTGCTAATCAAAATGATGGGAGACGGTTTGGTCTTGGTTTCTTCATTCTAAGGTTATCTAATTAGGTGCTCAAATTCGATTTGATTAAGTTTGAATGTTACAAAAGCTCAGTCAGATTCAAACCTGAGTTGGGCTTGAGTTAACTCAGACTCGGCAAAGAACTTTGTTTATTTATATATTTTTTATTTACGTAATGTATATCCGAAAGATTAGATAGTTTAAGCCGATACAAATTATTCACAAAATATTTGTGTGCAATTATTCTTATTTATTAGTTTTTTTTTTATTTTTATATAAAGAGCTTTATACATATAAGCTACACAAGTGTAGCTTATAGGAACTACCCCTTTATTTTGAACAATTTAGTTCCTCCCACGATTCAAAAATTACATAGATAAATAAAATAATAAATAATAGTGAGAATTATAAAATTTCAACACAATCTAATGTTTCTAACCATTTTATCTTAATTATCAAAATAATTTTATAAAAATTGGTTTCAAAATATCTATTAATTTATACATTTTTGAAAATTTAAAACTAAGTGATAATAATATTTAAAAAAGATAAAATTTTATCAACCTCCTAGCTATGCATCCTACTTTTAATATATATAAATATTATTTTGTGAAACCAACTAAAAAATATTCAAATTAAACATTTATGCCATATAAGCTATATTTGGCATCTCATAAAATTTTGTCTTATATAAATAACTATACATAAAGTATATACAATATACTTGATTTAAATATAAAACTTCAAATTGAATCTTCTAGATGAATTGAGGCTTGTTAATTGTGTTTACTTGGCTTGAGCTCAACCATCGGACGTCTAGATAATTATTGGGTTCAAGCTATAGAGTCGAACCAATTTTTGGTTTGATCAAGCTGAATGATTGAAACCAAATTTGGTTTCAAAATACCTCCATTTGGTTTGATTTATATTTTAGCCCCAGGTTGGTTTCAGTTTAGTTACGTGTAATTTTAACCAAACATACAACCGTTTGATCAGTTTGGTTTAGACTTGAATGGACCAAATGGCAAATACACTTACTAGGGATGGGTTTGGATATCCAATATCCATAAATCCAATCTATATTTGAACCATTATATCGGATTCGTAACAGTTTTGAATTGGAATCGGGTACGGAATTTTCATATATATATATATATATATATATATATATATATATATATATATATAATATCCAAAAAATATTCAGATAGGATATGGATCAAAACCTTATCCGACCCAAATAGATGATATTTATAAAATTATATTTTAAAATTTTTAAAATGCTATTTTCCTCCATTTTATATTAAATATATTATTTATATTCTTTTAGTCAATTAGGTCGGATATGGTTATATAGATATAGTAAATGAAATAAAGGTAATTTGTATAAACCTTGATTCGTCGGCCAAGTGTTTTACGCCTGATTTTTCTAGTTGTGTGTTTTACTCTATCCGGGTTCGGTCTGATTCTATCAGTCGAGTGCAAGTAAGATAATTTGTGTGGTGTTGTAGGCTTGAGCATTGGGCGCATTTGTTGTTGAGTTGTTCTAGTCGGCCCAAATTTCTAAGCCGATGTGTATATTTTTTGGTTATGTGGAGTAGTTTAGGGATGTGTTGTGTGTGGTTGCGCTTAGTCATGTTGCATGCATCCTGGGAGTACCTCCTAGCCCTAGAAGTCGTCCCAAGCCTACCCTATTCTTTCCCCACCTTTTTTTCTCTTTTCCCCATGTTTTGGCCCGATCATGTGGCCCAGTGCAGCAACGCTGGTGCTTAGAGCCGTGGCACCAGTGTGTGCCTAGCGTCACGACACTTACTTATGAATTACCATTGAATTGTACCAGTAGACAACCAAACCAAGCTTATTCAACAAGGATATTTCATTGTAGGGCAAGATGACGTGTCATGTATGGCAAATGTTAAAGATGGAATCCTCTAATGTTATATATAACCTTTATTGAATAATGATGTAGATTATAATAGTCTCGTATTTTAGAAAGAAGACTAATTTTAAAAATAGATTTTCATTAAGTGATGAGATAAAGTATAATAATTTTTTTTTTATTTTGTTGTATTTTGATTGGTTAAATCTCCTACTTTTTAACTTTTTATGAGAGAGAAATTTTTTATTTTTATTAATAAAAATAGATTGATCTTTCATGCAACACCCCAATTTCGGTTCACCTAAAAATCGAATCAGAAATATTGCGATCGAGTTTTAGTCATGTTTACATTCATTCGTCGGTACGACTCGATCGATACATTGAAACAACCTTCTTGGTATCATGAGAATAGAAGACATTATTAAATACACGGCAAAATACATTGAACATAAATTAAAGTAAGAAAGTAAATAACTGTGTTGAATTCAAATTTATGTAGTGTTTATTTGTCCTCCCACCAAAGTTGACTCAAGATTGTAAGACGTACATATATTATTTGAAAAACGTCAATAACGAATGTTACTGGTTTGAAAAAGAACTAATACAAACTATCAAATTAGTCTATCATTACCTACAAAAACTTATGAAATTTCAAGATTACCTTGCACTGACTGGTAAGTAAACATACTTAAGCAAATCCTGGCTCGTATGTATGACTCATAATCATATTCATACATACAACACTTACGCTCTCACGTCTTCCATATCACCTGCTACGGTACTTGAGTGACAAAAGAAACAATTAAGTTAGTGTCACAAATTCTAGAAATGTGCTACATTACGCAATACTCACATACACTGCATTACCTTAAGGCTTGAAGGAATACTAGTGCGGTCCATATATATCTCCATACCACTCATTCTCTTATCATGAAATTCGTAAAAATACGCGTAGTTATATAATAGGTTTAGGGAAGATGCTTGTATCATACATTTCTAGAGCTTCAATTTAAAAACCAACAAGGGATCTCGTCTTTGTAATTTTATTAAACATGTGTAAAAACACGGCTAAATGGCCCGACATCGGAGGGATCTAATATAACACCGCAGATGTCATCTTTCGTATAAAACACGATTAAACTCTACACACAAGGAGTCAAGGGGAGAGGGAGAGTCTTATAGACTTGTGTTCTAAGCTCTAAGCACATCGACATGTCTACGCAAGCACAGACTCTCTAACATACATCAAAACCTACTACTAGATAAAATACTAATGTCTCTATATGATGCATGTTTGTTGTGTGTGCTCATATCATCAATACAACAAAAAAATAAAACAATGCTAACAAATCGAGACATAATAATATTAAATAATAAATAAATAAACGAATCTACTCATAGTTATTTAGATAAATAATAAATACATAAACATAAATAATACTCTAGTAATAAATAATAAAATCATTATACCATATAAATACACGGTTAAACAAGAGTAAATATCATATATATATATATATATTCGTGTTGGTAAACATATAAATAATTAAATAAATAAACAAAAAATTAATTAAATAAATGAATAGTTAAATAAATAAATAAATTACTAATATTAATTAATTATGAAAAATAATAATTTAAATATTATATATACGAACATACGCCTACAAACGTATAAACAATAACAAAAGTAAGGAATAATTAATAATAATCAATTAATTAAATAAAATAAGATAAAAATGAAAAAAATAATATCTATGAATATTTGCATTACCAATAACAATAATTAGTTACATAATCATTCATCATAGTCAACAAATATATAAATAATAAGAAATTAATAATCATGAATAAATAAATAACTAATAAATAAACAAAATATTCATAACATCTAAACATGCTAAACAATGTGAATATACATCTAAATGAGGTGAACTAGACCGAATCGAATGGGCTCAACCAGCCTAATTTGGGTTAACTCAAAATTGGGTTGGGTTGACTTAGTGGACATGATCACGTGCTCGGAGTGGCAAGCAGACAGGCGGACGGAGTCACGGGCAGCAGACACTATCACAGGCATATGGGTAAATGGGGAGCGGCGATGCCCGTTGCTGGAGAACGCTGACGGCGGCACAACTGAGGTCGCCGTTGGTCAGGATTGACGGAGTGCATCATGACAGAGGTGTTGGTGGTGACGATCGGCAATGTCCAGCCACTGGCTGGCCGGAAAGGCACAGAGTCACCATCGGGTGTGGCAACATCGACCGCGGCGATCGTGGCTATGATGGTGGTTGTGGGTTATCTCAAAATATAGATCTCGACTAGGGGATGCTGTCGGGGTGGTCGGATAGGCTGGTGGTGGCTTGTCGGCACTGGAAAATGGCCCGAAAGGGTGGTGGCGGTAGTGATGAACCGGGACAAAAAATCGGACACCGACGGTGACTACCGTGGTGCCGATGGCAACGATGGATACGGACTAGTAGCCGACCACGAGGTGGTCATGGCTGTATTGATCCAGTGGCCGAAGAAGGGTCAGGGTCTCGTCGACGGCGAGCCAAATGGGTGGCGATGATAATGGTAGAAAACTCTGAAAATGTGGGAAACATGGAAATCAAATGGGTGAAGCTAGGTTTGAGTGGATGGCCTAGATCTTACCATGTGGCACGATCAGGATGTCTGACAACTCGTGTCCTAGTGGGCCCACCTATGGATATATATACAATATATATATATATGGACGAAAAGCTTGGATCGAGACCGGCCAAAGTCAATATTGACTCGAGTCTTAAAAATAACTCTATAGGCGGGGATCAAGGCAAGAAGGGTAAATGAGCCTCAAAACCCCGAATGCAATCAAACTAGGCCCACGATGGCACAATCCAATGATCCAAAATTCTTGTATTGAATGTAAATGAAATACCTAGAAAATCCCAACAGATACTAAACGTTGCAATGGCCTAGATCTAGGCCTAAAACTCTGGCTAACTTATAAAAAATTATTTGTATACCACATATATACACTGATAACTTGTGTTCAGCTATATCTATCATATACATATTGGGCATATTCAGCTACCATAATATGTCCATATGGCCATTTGGGTCTCATACTCATATTTAGAAATTTTTTCTAGCTCGAGTACGCTCAAATAGACTCAAGACTGTTCTGAACCAGACAACTATAAGCAAGTAAAACCATTACCCGAAGTTGAGGTTTTACATTTTAACCTCTTACTATAAGTGAACTATTGTCATCCACATGTAACTCATTTGCCACTAGCCACCCTAGTTAAAAAGCCAAATAACCTACTTACAAAATCCAAAATATCGTGCATGCAACTAGGGCTCAAGTAGGTGAGCATGAATAAAAAATTTTCGTCTCATTATTGAGCCAAATCCTCTAATTAATTTTTGCTCACTAACATACACCAAAATAATATCTCGTGCATAGCATGGTAGTGATTTTTGGATATACAAGTCTTGTGATGACCTAACTTAAGTACAAATTAATTGGTCTATGTTATCCCTTTTAAATAGTTAAACTAAGTTGAAGCTCTAATCAGGCATGAGATAATTTGGCAAAAACCGAATCTTGAACTAAACCAAACCCGAATTAGCAATTCGGTTCAAATTCAAAATAATTTGGTTCAATTTTCAGTTGGGCCAAATTATAAAGGAAGTGTATTTTGATATCTCGGCTTAAGACCTAACCGAACCAAAATAACCGAATTAACCAAAATTTAAAAAAAAATATTCCAAAATCTATATTTTATCTGAATTATCATGAAATTATGATATTTATATGATTAAATTTTATTTATTTAACATAATATAGTTATATACAATTAAAATTACTTATTAAATGGTTATGTTCACGAAAATAATGATATAATTTTAATTAAATAATTATAACTCATATGGTGTAATTTAGTTATTCAGTTAATAAACCGAATTACCCGCAATAATTTGATTTTTTAAAGGTAATTCGAATCGAGTTAGGTTGTGAAATTTGAAGACTGAGTAGAGTTTGGTTAATTCGGTTCAGTCGGTTCGGAACCAAACAGAATGAAGGCTCACTCCTAGGTCTAATAGGCACATGCCTTCTAATTAAGAGATAAAATCTTACTAAGTATTAGATGTAAGTCTATTTAGAAAATCTCATAATTCATTCACCTTAATAAATTCCATCTTCAAAATTCATTTCTTTGGCCTGTTAGCCTAGTGGAAGTTCATAATTCAATCTAACTCACTATCTTTTACATTTTTGGGCCAGCTCTATTATGAACTTAATCCAAGTGGAAATTCATGGTTAATTCATTTTTTTTTAAAAAAATGTTAGCCTGAGTTGAACATATATAAGTACATTCCACTAATATATTAGATTTTACTCTCTAACTATTAAATATAAAACTATTTTTTAGGAATCTCTCGTATGACTAGCTAGCCTCATTGCACAAAACATGTGATCCGAGCATATTCCGTTGTGCCTGTTGCATGTATGGTTGTAAATGACTTATGATTTGGTTAATAGTATTCACCATAAACATTTATCATTTTAAAATTTTTTAGCATAAATAAGCCATTAACCGAATTTATAAAGTTCTGCAATAATTGAAATATCACTATTTTTCCATTAGTTGCACAATTGAAATATGATTAAATTTTCACTGTTTTATATAAAATATTATCTAAAATATATTATCCCTTGTAAAATATAAAATAGTCTAATATTAAACTAGTGTTATAAACTAAGAAATAAGTAAACAAAAAAACTAAATATAAAAATTATCAAAGCAGACTTACAATTTAAAGTTTGATGATTGGGGTTGAGGTATAGATGAATTTTATGGTTACATGTAAAATGGTAATAACTATCAATTACATTGGTAAAATGGATATAGTAAAGCCTTATGGCGTTACCATTTATATTTAAAATTGGCTTAATTAAATTAACTAAATTTCCACCTATTTCTTATTTGGTGAATATTTTTTTCACTATTTTTATTTTATTTAGTTCGAACTAGGTGATAAATCATGAAGACGGATATTGACAGCCCTAGTTGTATGCTCAATTGTTAGTGGTGATTGTTTTTTGTAAAGACCCGCTCAATTGCAAACTGATTTCATCAAAAGTTGTTTACCAAAATTAAAGATAAAAAACACTTCCCCATTAATATACTAGATCTTACTCTAATAAGTATTAGATGCGAGATTAAATATTTGAGGATCTTACATTTTTTATTTGTTTAACTATATTTGCTTGATAATTAATTTGATAAAAAATTTAATTCAAAGTATGTGTCCAACTCAAACAAGTTTGGGCATGCTTGCTCAAACTTAATTTGATTTGAATGTAAAACCTTTAAAATTAGCCTTACATCTAATACCTATTGAAGTAAGATCTAGTTTATTAGTCGGAATAGATAATAGATTTTCAATTTTGGTTAATTATTTTTGAATGGATGACTTAGGCTCACTAGTTTGTACTTTTAGTCGGGTAATTACAAATGGTATCAGAGCGAACTAGATTAGTATTGGATGGTAGGTTGGACTAGGAATGTAGGTTAGGTGGCTAGCCACGGGTTAAGGAAGATGAAGGCTAGCCCGCTAGCTACAGGACAATGGTAGGAATTTTAAAAACAAAATTTTCTAAGATGGATGGATTGTGATAATCCCAACTTACTCTCATATCCAATACTTATCGAAGTAAGATATTATTTATTAGTAGGAATGAATTATAGATTTTCAACTCTGGTTAACCATTTTTGAAGAGATGGCTTAAACCCATTAGTTTGTACTTAGGGCCATTGTAAGACCCCTAAAATTAGTCTCACATCTAATACCTACCGGAGTAAAATTGGGTTTATTATTGGAAATAGAGTATAGATCTTTAATTTCGGTTAACCACTTTTGAAGAGATAACTTAGGCTCATTAGTTTATACTTTAGGTCGGGTCATTACAGATGGTATCAAAGCTAACCTAGTTCGATATTGGATAATGTACTAAACTGGCCTTGGGCAAGCTTGTTAGCCACTGGCCGAGTTTAGGAATTCTGATGGGTAGATTTCCCCTAAAATGAATCTCATACCAATGTCTATTTGGGTAAGATCTAATTTATTTGTTAGAATAGAATATAAATTTTCAACTTTAGTTAACCACTTTTTAAGAGATAACGTGGGCACAGTAGCTTATACTTTAGACCGGGTAGTTACATTGAAACTCAAGATTGTTTATAAATAAAAAAATAATCTTTTTAGACATTTATACTTGATTATCTTTGTGAAACATAATATAAAGATTACAAAGATCATGACTATTATAATTTTAAATAAAACTATACTATTTAATATCAATTATTTAACTTATCAGCATTCATATTATGATAAATTAAAATTTAAGTCAATTTTTCCCACAAATTACGCTAAAACTAATTATAAATAACTACAAGATAAACTTGGTTAAACTCAACTCAAACTTGAATTAGATTGAATACAAATTTATTAAAGATATGTTCAGAAAAGATCACAAACTAATATAAAGCCTAACAGCCTCATTGGCACTCTGACATTCAAGAGGATTATAGGCGCTATATTAATAAATTATATAAAAAAAATTAGAGTAATTATAATATAATTATTTGCTAGATTATGACGAGATATTTATAATGCAAGTGTACATGTAAAATCAAGTAATTAAAATTGATAAGTAAAGTTCGTTCTCACGAGGAATTAATGCTAAAAACTCAATTTATCAATATTAGTTTCATTGTGTATTCTTAAGTGAAAGTAGAAAATTTATTTAGTTCATGTACTAAAATAATAAAATGGAAAGAGAAAATTATCATAACACTAAAACTAAGTTATTAAAATTTCTTTCGGCAATTAAAATCCTAAGATTCACAACTACATTTAATTGTTTTACTTTAACTTTTTTTATTCTTCACCTCTACCAATTATTGTAGTGAATTGTCATCCAAGGGGACTAATTTATTCCATTGTTCTGCGGAGTTTTTCTTATGAGTTTATCATAATCAAATTGTTATATTTCTGCGCATTTAAAATCAAAGTAACACACTAAACATAACCCTTATATGGATACCTTAGGCAAATAAATACATCTATGTCTGATTTATGAATTGCCAATATTAACTAAGGTTATTCTTCTATGACAAATTTAATTTCAGTATCTCTAGATAAAATCAAATCTCTAGACACTATTATAGCTAGTGAGAAGGCTATTGCATGAATTAAAACAAGATATAATAAATAATTCATCAACATCAATTAAATAGAAAGAGGAAATAAAATTTATTAAGTATTACAATTAAATTTTATTGAAATTTTAGACAATAAATCTACTCCATAATATAAACTAAAAACACTACAAAATTTATTGTGAAAATCATAGAAGTCGTTACAAAAGATGAGGAAGAAGAAAAGAGAATTAGAGAAACTCTAGAAGTACTCTTGAAAAATAGTTTTTTCACTTCTCTCTAACGCTTCTAGGGTTGACGTCAAAAAAATCCCCTTTAGGTTATCCTTTGAATTGCCTTTATATTTGATCCTCCAATTTTTTTAGTGACCTAATCGTCCCTTTACCCAATTTTTTACCACTTGTTGTGGTTTTTATTTCAAGATCTACTTCATACTCATCAGTTATACTTGATGTTAGAATTTTCTCATAAATTTTCCAAGCTAGAATTACCTTAATTAAGACCTGCCTATTCTGTTTCAGTTGTGTTTGTCTATATTTCGTGTTGACCTAGATACTAGGTTAATTATAAGACCACATAAAGATCTATAAAATTTATATAATAACTAAATAACTGTCTACTAAAAATTTGTAAATTTTTAAATTAAAAAAATTCATCTTGGTTGATTAATTGGCTAGGATTGTTGGAGTGCACAGGGACTAGGTTTATTATCCTGTTTCAATGATTTCAATTGAAAAATCTATGGATACTACATTCATTCGTGGAAAAATTATTAAGTAAATTATATAGTTTACTAAGTGTCCTAATAATGTCTCTGTAAAATTTCAAAGCATTTGGGTGAGTAGGTAATTAGTATAATTTTCTAATTCTACCCACGTTGGGTAAATTACAAAAAACACTAAATCAACAATCAAGATTAAAAAAATTCACCTAGGTCCGATTACAAGGAAATTGGACCTGAAATATCAATGGGCTATACTTCCAAGTGTTATCTAGCTATTCCAATTGACTCAATCTTATTTGGACTCCTCAAGCCCATGGGCTAAATTTTGATGTTTGCTGCGCAGAATGGGGTATTATTCACACTAAATTAATCCTACCTTAATTAACCTCAATCAATATGGTAAGCCATAAATTATAACTTGTTAATATTTATGACAGACCCTTAAGGTGTTTAGAACTACGGGTTCAAATTTCACCTTAATTAGATACCATTTAGTTTGTCTAGAAATTCATCCAGTTAAGTCCAATGATAAAACCCTAAGTACAAACTTATTCACTAAGTAGACTTGTAACCCCAAACCTTAAATTAAATTACCTAATGAGGTTTGACTCACTAAGTAAAATAAGTAAGTTAATTAAGTTTTACTTGTTGTGCATGTGTGGAGGCTCTACCCCATCTTGTGTGCCGATGTGATCCAATTATGATTCGGATTGCGTCCCTTATTAGGTTACGCAGGTTAACCTCATCGATTTAGGATTCAAGACTCCACTCATCCAGGTCTGTAGAACTCTCTTGCTCCACCCTTATGTTTGGCACTTAAGTGTCACGTTTAATCGCGTTTTAAATGATAAGAAAGTGTCAGCGGTATTTTTATCGGATCCCTTCGATACTGGGCCATTTAGTCGCTTTTTATCTTAAGTTTAATAAAACTACAATGATGAGATCTCTTATTGGTTTTCGAACAGATGCAAACTTCTTCCCTAATCCTATTATATCAGTATGCACATTTTTACGGATTTCACGAATAAGACAGTGAGTGGTATAGAGATATATAAATTACATTAATACCCTTCTACCCTTAAGTGGTGCAATGTATGTAGGGTAATGTGAATATAACGCATTTCTAAAAATTATGGCACATTGGTTCCGAGCCACATGGGTACTGTGGCAAGTGATATATGGAAGATGTGAGGGTGTTATCAATGTATAAATATTTATGTAGATGTAAGATGCCACTTTGTAGGCAATTATGGTATGATATGTAGTCGCATCGCCCTTCTCTTAGCACCCCATATGATTCTGGAAGTTTCTACAACTTTTCATGGGGGTTTAGATACTCATTTGCCAGTAATGTTATATTCCTAGTCTCTACAGAACAAGTAATCAATTCTTTAATTATTGATATTTTTCTCTCATATATGTAGGAGATTAGTTTTTTGACTGGCACAGGCGGATGGATCGAAAGGCACATGGCAGGGTATTTTGTGTTACGGAATAAAACACGAAGTTATATGAACTTGTATGATTTAAGATATGTTAATTGATTGTTGTTTTTCACGTGTGTTCTATATATCATTACATTATTATTTTGGGGAAGACACACTTTGGGGCACTCTAACCATCAACTGTAGGGTATAAGCCTCAAAGTCCTGAAACACGATGAGGAGCTTACCGGGTACACGAAATATATTTGTTGTAGCTGTATGTGTGTAATAATGAAACGTAGGTAAGAGGAGCATGCAGTTCACACCATTTGAAGACCCATGTGAAGTCCGGGTGTTAGGATTTGATGCATTGGCATCCGGTGATGTTGTGTTTAATTGTTTTATAATTTACTCGCACATGTCGGGTACGTGGAACTGGTAACTACGACCATTGTTTAAATTCTTCGCATTCATCTACATATAAGAAATTAAGATATGTAACGAATCACTTGAACTAAGTAGTAAGAAGGTTCATGTCACAACATGCAACCTCAAAAATGTAGCAGGGGTGTGCCTCTTCTGCAGTTGAGAGTGATCATCAGCATTTTTAAAGTCACCACTCATAGTAACAAGGGGGGTTTTGCCACTATTCCAGTTAGGGGTGATTATATAAGACCTTAAGTTTAAGAGTCTCTCTATGCTAGTATAAATTAACATGCATACGTGATGAAACCCTGTAAGGTTGCCCGTCTTAAGCCTCCTCGAGGGTCGAGATCTACTTCCGTAAAGTTTGTACAAGAGTTGTCCAACGAATAGTTTGTCAATTTATAACACACTTCAGTCTATTCTTAGGCCAAAAAATGGAGTGTTACAATTCAGTATCAGAGCTGACTTCTTAGACTATTATTAAGACGGAGAACCTTTGGAATGTGTCTTGTATGTACGTTTATGTTGTTTCGTGTCATTGCATGCTGATGAATGTATGAGTGTATATGTTTATGTATGGTTATGATACATTATGGTACCCCCATAGCCAATCCACAACCTTACCAACAGGTATGTTTTGCTTCCTATTTGTATGCTTTTATTTGTTGTTGTATGTGTCTGCTATACGAGGACGAGTATGAATGACATGGATGAGATTTGACTCCTACATGGAAAACAACCTGACTCGAATCAAAGTTGCGTTATGAATATGGAAGAGACTAGCTTTAGTCTTAATAATAATAAAAATTGAACACACCTAAAGTGGTGCTAAAGGCAAAATAGATACGATGGAAGGAGATAAGTTCTTGTTACACTATATAAGGCACGATAGAGTGAAAATCCCAAACCCCCATAATCCAGTCCTTTTCCTCTTATCTCATCCTCTTTCTCCCTTATCCTTTTTTATCTTTACCCCTTTCAGATATTCGTTTTCTTTCTCTACCTTTCCTTATTGTGATCTGGAAGAAAATCTCGAGTATAGAATAAGTATAGATTTTTGAACCAAACTATGGAGGTAGATATGCACTTGTAGGAGAGAGGTAGTAGGCTTATAGAAACCCTATGATGAAGACTACATAATTAGTAGGCCTATTTCCTATAAGACACTATTACGCATAGCTTTACTCTGAGACCAACAAAGGTAAAATTGACAAAATAACACCTGGACATAAATGGGTATAATAGTTTTGAAAGTTCAAAATGTGGGTATACATATGATATGCACATAGTATATGGATGGAGTTAGTTAATGGAACTCATGACCATTGAGTATAGTTAGTTACGACAGTTTGATCAGGAGCATCCTGAATTGAGTGAGAATTGTTAGCAAGTGGTAGTATGAGAACGAGATTACGATCAAATGGCTATGGTGAAGAAACAAGAAGTATGAGTAGATAACATATAAAATTAATATTACCTAGCAGACCTAAGCATCCCAAAACCACACCCTTTATATATTGATATTAAAGATGTAAGTATGTCATTTTAGATAAGATTCCATCATTAGGTGCAGAATAGAGAACATGAGTGGTGAGCAGAGGAGTGACTACTCCCAAAAGGAGAGTCAAATAGCTATTTGTGCTAGCGCACTATTATTACGATTACAATTGACAATGTCACCTACATCTTAGTCAACATTATAATTTTCCAATAATTATGCATAACATTACGGGATCAGAAAAATTGAGTTGGGAGCACTACTAGAGTGTGACTCATCCTACTAGTAACACCATGTGTAGGAAATTGTAGAAGTATGGAAGTGTTTCATTAGATACGAGCCATATTGGTTTGATATAGATTGATTTTGTCCCTTTAGTGAGGGCCAATAGCATTCCTGAACTCCTTGTGGATGTGCATCAAAGGAAAATTTTCGGCTCAAGTTTAGAGTACGGATGCTAAGACGTTGTCAAAGCACCCTTACTCCCCTAACTTGCCTTATTTTGAAAAAAATTTCATCTTGTATTTATTTATTTTATAAACCACCAAATCTTTTCCCATTTTTTTCGTTTTAGAATTCAAATCCCAGCACACCTCTTTAGGTATGGCACCCATGCTTATGACATCACATAGCCAACCACCCTTTTTTTTTATAAAACACCACCCGCATCCTCACCTTTTCACTCTAACTCAACCACTCCACTCACCTCCAACGTCCTCCTGGTCATGTCATCCTTTTTTTCACTTTTCTCAACCTTTTGGAGCATTCCTAAGCATTTTTGTTCAAGGTTTGACGGAATTTGAGTGGGAAAAGTCCAAGTGATCCCCCCTTGGCTGGTTTGTAGTATATTTCCTTCCATTTTTAGTTATGGTTCAAAAGTTCTCTTTATATTTGTCTATTGATGTGGTGATTTATATTTTTATAGTATTTTTTTCATGTAGATCTATCCATTAAAAATCATCAAAAGTTAGTTTCATGTGATTTTCGTTTCTAGCTTAATACTTATAATTTTTACATAATCAGGATGTCTAGATCTTAACTAGTTTGGCATAAAATTCATAATTCATATTTTATGTCTCATATGTATGATCTTGGCCTATTTATTTTCACACTACATAGATCTACAAGTAATATGTTGAGCATATCAACTGATATGCATGGATGATCATGAAAAGGTCTAAAATTGAACTAAAGGTGGTAGCTTTCTACCTCTCATTGTTTTGTGCTTTTGTTTGTGTTTTTGTATGTGCTTGCATCCCCCCCCCCCGTCTAGATCTTTATAATAGGATTTATTAGGCATTAGATTTGTTGGGTTTGTCTCACATTAGTTGTGGATAATGTTAGTGAGTTATATATCGACTAATGAGAAAGTTTTATTTCTTAAGCTAGCTTTTGGATTAAGAGATGCCTGTGACACAAACTACAAGTCTTTTTTGAAGGGCCCGTTAGGCCTATCAATGGTATCAGAGTCAAGTGAGCTTTAATATTTGCCCACGCCAATTGTGAAAGTCTCCTTCGTAGGTTTTGTATGATGATTTAAGAGAAGAGTTTGTTAGATGATGATAGTTTTGGAGATGCCCCATATGTGAAAGAAAATTGTTGAGTTTGTCTCATATTGGTCGTGGATGCTATTGATGAATTGTATATAAATTAATGGGAAAACTTTATTTTTTAAGCTGATTTTTGTATTAAGAGAGACTTATGACATATATAGCAAGTCCCTTCTGGGGGCCCATTGGGCATAATAATAATCATCGTATTCTCATGCTTAGAAAATTTGTTATACATTTTTAAATGTTTTGGTAATGTCTACCCCAAGAATTAACAAGAAATTATATTGGAACAAATTTTCCGCCGCCAACGCCTAAGCTCCCTTAGATAGAGCGCTTAGGGGCTTTGTTCCCTGTAATGTTTTTCATTGGCTGCCACGTCAACTCCAAAACTCTGAAGTAGAGAGCCCATGCATTCTGCTCTCTGTTTTGGCTCGTTCTTCCCTTTTTCTTTCTTTTTTTTCGTTTCTGCAGGGCAAACACCCAGACGCTCTTCTGAGTTTTCCACTTCAGATCAGCGTGAGACATCTAAACCATGCTAGAACAAATGTAATTATAACTTTTTGAACCAAAATCACTATGGTTTCCTATTTTATTACTAATACTTAATAAACTCCTAAACTAATATAAATCGAATAATGAATTACTCACAACTCAACAAAAGCCACCATGAAATACAAAGAATGAGAGTTAACAGATCTCCTAGGAAAAGAATGTCAAATCTGGTTTTCCAAATTAAACATGGTACCTTGAAAAAAATGGTATATCTATAGAGTGCCATGCACTTGGATGCATGAGCGTGGAACAACTTGTTGTAACTTGTACATCAAATTACATGACTGCTTTCTAACATAATTATAGCCAAAAACAGTGAACAGCTAGAAGCCGATTCATCCACTATACATAGAGGTTGATGAAGTCATAAGGCTTCAGAGCATAAAAAAATGAGAAAGCAAATCGTAAAACAGTAATATGTTGTCGTAGAACTAATGGCTATCAATATATACTTTTATTTCAAAGTACACATGTAGCTTCAATATTAGTTTTGAATTATTTTTCAGATTAATATATATTTCTTATTTTCACAAACCATTAAAAACTATTTTAATCTGTGTTTACTGTTGGATCCGAAACTAGGCAGAAGCACAAGGAAGAAGATCGGACAGCGGCCTGGGCGTCCAAGTGTGCCAATGCGTGCACCCAGACGAACACACGTATGAAAAAATTCTAGAAGAGTGGACGTCACAGCACGGGTTACATAGGTCACGGCATTTTAGACGTATTTTGTATGGTTTTCTTGATATATATAGATATATATCTATATATATATATATATATATATATATATATGTGTGTGTGTGTGTATTTGTATGTTTTTTGAATTGAAACATAATTTTTGCCATTAAGAAACTTAATTAATCTCTTTTATAATGACGTCTCTAAGTGAAATGTTTAGTATTTACCGTCTACGATAATTTTCAGAGTATCTTTCTATTTAACTGGTCTCTATCTTTATTTGTCAATTATTTTTTGTCACTTTTTTCCAATTCCTCTCCATTACATAAATTTGGGAAGGCTCGTCTCCCTGACACTTACTTGTGTACTAGACCCAAATCAATTTTGAAAATCAAATTGAAGAATGAATATGTTTGAACTTGCAATTAATAATGGCCCATGTATTATATCATTCTCTTTAATACTAGGGAAAAGGGAAAGATCTCTTTTTCGAAAATGGACAAAGTGTGAGACATTGGGATCAGTTTAATATGTTATAATGATTTAAGCCAACTTGGTTTTGTCTAAAGAGGGAGCTAGCATTGTCTTGTATTGTATTGTCTATATTGTTATAAGAACATACGTGTATATTCTTCTTGAAAGTGGTGGCTTGATGGAACCTTTTTTTTTTTTTTTTACCAAGCTAGCATCTATAAGATATATAGGGCTTTTATAGAATGTCTATATTAATCCTTCATGTCCCATCAGTGTATTATACAAAAGATGAGGTACTTAATTCCTCCAAATTAAAGTGCTTGATCACCATATATAAAAGCAATTAATTACCCTGATTAATTCTTAGTAAATAATTTATCTGTCTTTCATCATGCGTTTCTATCAATTATAAGTAGCTACTAAGTTTTGATTAATTTGAAGAGTGATGTGAGTCTAAATCTTGGGAAAGTGATCAAGTGCCCAGCATTCCAGGTTCCATGCAGCATGCTTGGGAATGAGAAACTTTGTCAAGGCTAGAATAATTAGGGCTAAATCATTCCTTTGTTTCGTTTACTAAATATAATATATATACACATATATAACCAGTATCTAGGGATTTCCAACAAACATTAAACTGTTTATATTGCTCATGTAAAGTATGCACTTGCGGATCATCGTCAAATATATATATATATATATATATATATATATATTTGACGATGATCCG
>JAVDBV010034360.1:0-12611 GCA_032619315.1 Piper longum
AATGAAATTCCATACATAAGGTTTCCCTTGTATATCCAAGGATAGGTTAGTCACTCCTAACGTTGTGATTTCCCTGTCTCCCGTTGCAGTAGTGACCCTATAAAGCTTGGGTAATGTAGACATTTGGAGTCCCAGACTCTTAACTAATCAGGGTGATAGGAATGAATGTGTACACCCCGAGTCAAGTAGAACATCTACACTAACACTTTGAATCAAAATTTTACTTCGAACTGTGTGGTCATCCTCCTTGGCATCCTCCACTTTAACCGCATACAATTTTGCCTTCCCTTTGTCCACCAGTTTTGCAGGTGCCGGGTGGTGAACAGGGGCTGGTGCCTGAACTTCCTTAGGCTGCTCCAAGTGTTGTATCCAGGGTTGGCTGCACTCCCTCTGCATATGTCCCATCCTTCCACAGTTGAAACACCGCCGGCGCTCATTGCATGGCCCTTTATGCCTCTTGGTGCAGTTGTTGCATAGCCGGTACAGAGTCTCCTAGAGCTTCCTTTTGCGGTTCTCATAGCCATTCTTCTGATAGTTCTTCTGTTGGTGTCCTACGGACCGGTTTTGGCCACTGCCCTGATAGGCATTCTTATGTTGCATCGTAGCCTTACCCTGCCTCTGTGCACGGTTGTGCTCATACACCAACTCGTGAGTAGTGGCTGCATCAATTACTTCAGTTATTGTGCCTCTTGGTGCCGTAGCCACCCTACTCCTTAGTTTCGGCTTCAATCCCCAGAAGAATTTATCTGCTCTAGCCCTGTCTGTTGCCAAACCCCCAGGTGCAAAACGTTCAAGTTGCAAGAACTTCTTGGCATATTCCCTAACTGAATCATCCTTCTGGACTAAAATAGCAAATTCCAGTGCTTTCTTTTGGACCTCAAACTCAGGAAAGTATTGTCCATTGAAAGCTATCACAAACTCCGCCCATGAAATGGACGAAATCTCCCATTGATGGAACGTAGTCTACTCCATGGACTTCCACCAATACGATGCTTCCTCCTGAAGCATGCATGTCGCCAGCCTTACTTGATGGCGATGAGGCAGAGAGAGAGAGCTCTAAATGCTTTCTCAGTAATATCAATCCAGCTCTCTGCCTTCATTGGGTCACTTCCTCCAATGAATACTTCAGCTCCGTTCTTCCGGAACTTTTCTACAGTGTAATGATCACTGTCATCCACGACTGGTAGTACCACTTGTCGGACTACCGGTGGCACTGGGTTTGGAAGTTCCCCTTGATCGCCCGGGTCAGCTGCCCCTACCTGCTCTTGGGTGCTCCCCAAATCCCCATTTGGGACGTTACTAGGACCCGCAGCCGAATTCGGAGCTCCATTCCCTGCTACCAATCCCGGTAAGCGCTGCACCATGTTCTGAACCACAAAACTGGCATTATGTAAAACCTGCGCAAGTCCCTGTATGGCTGTCAGAATCAGGCCCAACACACTCTCCACATTCGAGTCTGACTGCGCAGCTTGGGTTGACTTCCTACGAGTTCCTTAAAAATATATTTTTTTTTCATTATTATTATTATTATTATTATTATTATTATTATTATTATTATTTAAGCATTGCCATTCACATGCATTGCTAAAGTGGGGTGCACTATCCCATGACACTGTTATCCATATCACATAGGCGTCCCATACCACCCATACTACACAGATAACACCGCTGATTGTAAAGGCGTCCCATATACGCTCATTGGTTTAGGTGTCACGTGCACTTAGCATGACACAAACGACACACCGTCCCATACCACTGTTATGCTTAAATTTTTTTTTCTGTGATTACTTGGGTTTGTTAGTGAGTCCACTAATTCACTAATGACATACCGCATTGGAGAAAGATAAGTATTAGACTCTTCAACAAGGTACTTGACTCATATGATGTGAGCTTTTGGGAAACCGTGCTCTGATACCGCCTGTAACGACCCGCCATTTTTCAATTATTTAATTGGGCCTAGATGGCCAGGTGTTATTTAAACAAACTAATAAGTTGCTGAATTATAAAAATTTAACAACAATGTATAAGATTTGTTCCCATTGTTCCTTATATTTATCTTGCTCCATGCTCTCGCTGTCAATGGCTTCTCCCACCTAATTTCGTATCTGCACACCTGCGGAGGCAATTTCGCGTTAGTGATTATAACACTAAGTAGTATAATAGATAAAACAAGTCAAATACAATCCACTAGTTCCCTGTGTTCATTTTAATATGCGGTGGAGCGATACCGCTATACTCCAAAACAAATGCAGAGGGGGTATCCGCAGTGGACCGCACACCAGGGCCGTAGCCTTTTTTTGTGAGGAGGCTACCACTACCCTGGTGGCGTCGTCTGGACTCTAACCGGAGACCCACAGTGATATTCTTGGACTTGAACCGGAGACCTTCATTGTGATTCCGGGACTCAAACCGGAGACCTTTAGTGTGATTTCCGGACGTGAACCAGAGACCTTTAGTGTAATTCCTGGACTTGAACCGGAGACCTTTAGTGTGATTTTCGGACTTGAACTGGAGACCTTTAGTGTGATTTTCGGACTTGAACTAGAGATCTATCACTGCACTATAGTGCGATGGAGGAATCGCTGTACCTCGCTCACCCCGGCGTCGCTGATTTCACCGCCGGTGCTCTGCCGCTCCGGTCAGATGGTCGTCCAGGAACCATCGACCCTTGAGGGACATTTCCTGACCAGATTGTAACCCAATCGCTGCCCCGGCTGGCCGGATTTCTTAACCCACTATCATCACTACTGTTCATGTCGCCAATTTTGTCCCAAACTTCTGTCTTGTCGGCCATGAATGACTTAAAATTTGTATTTTTAGTTAATTCTTTTCTTTCTCATCAATTTGAGATTTAGTTATTTCTTATTGATTTAAGACTTTAAATCTCATTTTTTTATCAATTTTTATTTTTATTTTTATTTTTATTTTTTTACTGGGTCTTTACAGTCTTGACGCCGACCAGCACCACCCAGGACGTCCCCATGTATAGCGACCCAAGGCACCATCCCAATCCTTCCCTCCTTCCTACACAACAACCCAATGCAAAAAGAAGAGGAACGCCACCCCGCTGTAGAAATCAGCAAAGACGTGCTGCTCTCCTTGGCAAAGAAATTCGATGGAAACCTAGTTATACGAAATAACCAGACATGCATAAGGCCGTTGACGCAGTAATAGATCAACAACCCTGAATTGCCGCTATAATTCATCACAAACAACCATGAATTGCTGCACAGCAGCAATTTGCATTCATGGATGAATTTCTGATTCTATTTCTACATTAATTATCTTCTTTCTTGTTGATTTCAGGTTTTACTTTCCATTATTATCAAGTTTATTATAATTTTTAACATATGTATGCATGCAAACTAAGCAAAAGAGATGAAGAAAGATACCCAAGCAAGGAGGAAGTCGACATCTGTCCAAAGGAAATAATGTGACTGACGCTCCCCCCTTCTCCATTTATAATGAAATGATGGTTAGGATATGTAAAAACACACTTAGACCGTGTTTCCCTTAGCCAGGTAACCGGGTAATTGATATTGTTCACTTAATTGGTTTAAATGGTTAATTTGAATGGTTCACTTAACCGGTTAGACGGGTCAATAATATAGTTCACTTAACTGGTTTAAACGATACTTAACCCGTTAAATAATACCATATACTTGACTAGGTAATGAATAATCAACTGTGTTGCGGGTAAATAATTTAAATGGAAATATTAATTTTCCAACGTTCGATCCTACTATGTCAAAATTTTATATTTTATATTTTTCGGGTCTTTACATTTTATAAAAACTTGTTCTCCCTCTTTAAATTTC
Source organism: Piper longum (assembly GCA_032619315.1). Classification (NCBI taxonomy): domain Eukaryota; kingdom Viridiplantae; phylum Streptophyta; class Magnoliopsida; order Piperales; family Piperaceae; genus Piper; species Piper longum. The sequence goes on from JAVDBV010034360.1 coordinate 3,819, forward strand.
TATTGTATCTTTTTTAAATCTTCAAAAAAATTTTGTCTATCTTGAGCATCTTTCATTATCTTCATAATCAGCTCAACTTGCTTAGTAGTTTCTTCAATCAATTCCGGATCAATAATCATATCTTTTTTATGTAACCAACATGATGGTGATCGAGAAGGTCTCCCATAAAGTGCTTCAAATGACTCCATACTTATGGTAAATTACTAACTCTAGTTGTAAGAAAATTTAACCAATGGTAAGATATCTTGCCACCATTCTTGCCAATCTAATACACAAGACCTCAACAAGTCTTTTATTACTTGAATTGCCATCTCTAACTGATCGTTAGTTTGAGGATGAAAAGATGTACCAAGTTTCGATTATGTTCCCATAGCATCATGAAATTCCTTCCATATTCTGGATGTAAACCTTGCATCTCTGTCGAACACTATTGATATATGTGTACCATGTGATCTAAATATATTATCCATGAAGAGTTTTACCAATTGTTGTAGACTCATTGTCATCTTCGTTAGAATGAAATGAGCAATTTTTGTATGTCGGCCTACCACCACCCAAATAGCATCATTATTCATTTTTGTTTTGGGCATTCCAACCACAAAATCACAAGTTAAATTCTTCCATTTCCAATAAGGAATTTCTAAAGGTTGTAGCTCTCTACCTAGCCATTTGTGCTGCAATTTTACTTGGCTAGCAACATCCCTTGTCATACCTCGCCACCAATACATCCTTTTTATGTCTTGATTCATTTTTGTTACTCCTTGATGAATCGTGTAATTATTATAGTGATGTGCTTCATGCAAAACTTCATTCTTCAGCTCTTCATTATATGGCACACACAACTGACCTTTAACCTTTACATCGTATGACTCCATCATCTCCCTTCTTAATTGGCTCTAAGGTAGTAAGAAATCCTTGCAACACCTCATCATTCACTTGAACCACTTTGATTCTATCAACAAGGTCACTAGAAAAATTTAAACTAGGCATTAATGAGTTGAGCATACATACCACATTCACTTCTATGATATCCACCAACAATTTCCATTGAGTACACATCATAATAGATAGTTGCCCTCATGGATTCCTGCTTACCAAATTTTAAACTACATTAGTTCTTCCTGGATGATAGACTATGCTATAATTACATTTTTTGATGAACTCTAACCAACTTCTTCACCTCAAATTAAATCTTGTTATGCAAAGATATACTTCAAACTTTTATGATCCATAAATACTTCAAACTTTGCTCCATACAAACAATGTCTCTACACTTTTAGTCCGAAAACAACCACCCCAAATTCAAGATTATGGGTTTGGTAATTCTTTTCACGCACTTTCAGTTGTCTAGAAGAATATGCAATCACCTTTCCATGTTGCATTGAAACTTCTCCGTGAACATGATTAGAAGCATGAGTATAAATTACAATACCTTCCACCCATTGTGGCAATGTCAAATTAGGAGTTGTAGTCAAAATATTCTTTAAATTTTGAAAACTCTCTTCACACTTAGCATCCCATATATATTTCCTATCTGTCTTTGCTAACGAAGTTAGTGGAATTACAATAGTATAGAAATTATAAATGAATCTCCTATAATATCTTGCAAGTCCAAGAAAACTCCTAACTTTTGCGACACTCCTTGGTTGTTTCCAGTCAATAACCACAATTACCATAGATGGATCAACAAGCACTCCATCCTCTGATAATATTTCACCTAGGAATAAGGCTCACTTCATCCAAAAGTCACATGTGCTGAACTTGACATAGATATTTTTCTTTCTCAACACATTTAGGGTCAATCTCAAGTGCTTTTCATGTAGCTCATCATTATCTAAGTAGATTATAAAGTTATCTACATTGAAAATCACAAACACATCTAAGTACTTAGGAAAAACTAGATTTATAAAATCTATAAAAGCAACTGGAGCATTGGTTAATCCAAAAAATATAACAAAAAACTCATAATAACCATATCGAGTTTTAAAGCACTTTTTTGTTCATCATCTTCTTTGTTTCTCAACAATGATATCCAAAACTGAAATGAATCTTTGCAAATACTCTGCCCGTCTTCAACTGATCAAACAACTCATCAACTCTTGACAATGCATACTTGTTATTAATTGTTACTTGATTCAATAACCGATAATCAATACATTGCATTAGGGAACCATGCTTCTTCTTGACAAACAAAACCGCCTCTCCCCATGGTGAAACACTTGGTCTTATATATCCCTTCTCAAACATCTCTTTCAGTTACACTTTCAATTCTTGTAAGTCAGAGTCATTCTATAAGAGGCTTTGGATATTGTAGTTATTCCCGATAGCAAATCTATAGAAAACTTCGTTTCTCTTTCCAAGGTAACCTTGACAATTCCTCAGAAATGCCTCTAAATATTCATTCACAACCCTCACACTAGATACATCAATTTCTTACTGATCTTCTTGAGCTTCCACAACACTTGCTAAGTATCATTGACATCCTTGTAGAAGATACTTAGTTGATTATACATAAGAAACGATGCGCTGCTGATTTTCAGTTTCATACCCATGAAAGAGTAATTGCTTACACTCTTCCATACTTTATATGGATATGTATACTTCTTTCCTTTTGCAATCTTTGACGACATGGTTTTGAGATAATTTTATCCATCCCTAGAATTACATCAATTCCTACCAAGTGATCACAACAAAACCTCATACTATTGATTTCCCTTGCACATGCAATGAATAGATCTTACTTGTTTATCAACTAGTATTTTTTCCCAGCTAGGCGTACTCACAATCAATGGTGGACTAAGTGTCGTGGGCTTTACATTCAATTTCCTCACCATACTATATGATATAAATGAATGTGTGCAAGTAGAATCAGAAGCAATAAAGCTGAAACCTCTTGTATAGAAATAATATCCTGAACAAGGTTGTTACAACCTGCATTTCTTGCATTCATCGCATTCAATTTGGTTTATATTTCCTTTTCGTCTTTGTCTTTTTGGTAGTTCCTCTTGATAGGGCCTTGTCCTCCACAAGCAAAGCATTTTGGGTTGTTCTTCTAGCACTCACTGGCATGCCTCTTATTGCAAATAGGGCAAATTGGTGTCTCTTGCTTGACTTGCTAATTATCTTCATTCTTCCTCTTCCCAAAGTTGTTTTGACCACCCTTCTGAGCTTGTTGGAATTAATATGTTGTTCTTTTGTTTCCCCCACTATTATTGTTCTTATTCTTTTCCTTCTTCTGAAGTGGTCCATATCACTCCTTCAACACTTTCTCAGAAAGGCATGCTATCTCCACAACTTCAGCTAATGTTTGTAGCCTTTGATTCACCACTAGATCGTTGAGAGTAAATCTCAATCCCCAAACTTATATGGACAGGTTTCTTTAGTGACACACAACCTAGGTGCTAGCCTCTCTCAGTGAATGAACTTCTTTTCATAATAATCAACAAACATATCTTCTTGCTTCAAATTAGAGAAATCTCTAGACTTTAGTTATGGGAACTACATTACATTATTCCATGGATTCTACCCATGTGATAATATTAAATTCCCTTCCACTAAAATCATCTATCAATGTCGAATTCCACCAAAAAGTAGTAGTATCTTCGAACTTGCAGGAGGCAAGTACCCAATGTGCATCTGGAACTTCCATGGCCCTAAAGGCATATTCAACGTCCATGCTTCAGCCTTTTTTGGGTCAGTAGTTCCCATAAATACCTTCGCTCCATTTTTGATAACCTTCTTAACGTATAAAAGATGCCTTATCTCCATTTTTGGAAGTTCTGAATTACTACTGGTGGTACTTCTATAGTAATAGGAGGATTAGGAATTGGAAAGGGGTGTATCATTGCCAATATAAAGTAAAATATTGGCAATCCAAGTTACTATCATGAGTACAAAGTGAACATAAAATATAATTGTGTCGATCATTGCCAATATTCACAATATATACTAATAACGAGTCCATCAATATAATAATATATCCAAGTCCATGTACCAATCAGGAAAAGAAAGTCTACTACATGAAGTAAGTTCAACTAATAATGAAAATGATAACAAATAAAACTCCAAGTGCTGACTCCTCCATCTCGTTGCTTAGCTTGAATCTCTACTACCAACGAAAAATATAAGCTGCTCACAAAGTACCAAAATATGTGTTCTAACATCCCATGATTGGTTCATCCCTTAACTACACTCAAATGTTATTTTATAATAAATTTGCTATATCTTTATTCAATTACATGGAAGGAAACACCCACAAACACCCCTTCTTCAGATTTAAACCATCTTGATGTCCTATACGGAAGATATTCACATCCCAATATTATAGTAACACAAAGTAAAAGGAATATAAGAGATAAATAAAACATAGAATAATTTATTAGTTGCCAATAGATAGTTCCCAACCTGGGCCCATTATTTTACAAAAATTGGCCAATAGTATATGTTTTAAAACAAAATAAGCATGCTTGGCAACACTAAACGCAAAGCAACAACACGACTAGATATGTGTATATGAAAAGCTCTTGCATTCCCCATTATCCACCAACCACCAACCAAACATGAGGCACACCACCTATATCGATATAAAAATAAAAATGTTAATAACAAGTTACTGGTCCGCAAAACGGAAATAATATACAACAAAAAGGCATATAAACTGAACAATTTATATTAAAATAAAACAAGGGGAGAGATCACGACAAGAAGAACCAAAGCTAATAAAAGGTAACTACACTGAGATGCACCCTATTGTAGATAGGGGCACCCTGACCTATCCAATCCAATCACCACTGTGCCCACTCCTCTGAGCTTTGAAGGCAAGAAGAAGAATCATTATAGGCATGACATACGCCGCAAAACATGGTAATCGATACCCTACACCTCTCTGAGTGGGAGAAGCTCATAGACGCAAGGATACAAATGATGCAACAAGAAAAGAAAGAGAGCATCGTGTTGAACAATCATCAACAATGCAACAAGGACTCCTCAAAAAGGACTAGTTGGGGAATCTAACCCATGGACTAGAATTTTGGGAGTTACCCAAACCACCACCCAATCACTGACCACCATGGGACTACCCCTCGATGTGGGACTTACACATGCGATTAAATAATGTTGAAAATAATATTTAAATAATATGCTTGAGAAGGGAATAATGATAGTCGGTTTCCAGAAAGAATGCAACTTGGTGTGGATCTTTTGGTTTTTAAAATAACATAAAAGGATCGTATCCTTAAGGCTTACTTAAACACCATCTAAATAGCCCGAAATAAAAGGGTTCTTCAAAAAATGCCACCTTTTAACATGTCCTCTAAAAACCAACCCAACCTAATAGAATAGCCTTAAACAAGAAGCTAGTCCTAAATGGACTTGGTCTCCAAGCTCCAACCAGATCAATGATGAGTACATACATTGCAGGATATAAACGAATCCCAAACTCAACAATGAAATCATAGGATGTATTCATCAGACTGCGCGATAAATTCGTCGATTAATTCAGCACACACATAAATATAATACAAGATTTTAAATGAATAAACAAAACCTGAATCCATTTACTAAGTGCTACAATGTTCTTATTTCATGTACCCAAATATGGGAAAAATAGTAAATAACATTGTGCACGACATCTGAAATCATAAATGATGTAGCATCCCATGTTCTGTTCATCTGCAAACCGAATCAAAATGTTATATTATAATAAATTTACTATATACTAACTCAATTAAATGGAAATACACTATACCTCCATGCACCTGCAGATAGGGCACCGTGACCTATCCTCTATAGTCACCATTGTGCACCACTCATATGAGCACTAAAGGTAAGAAGAATCACTACAATCATGACATACACCACAAAACAAGATACCAGGAACCCTACACCTCTCCAGGTTGGAGAAGCTTGTAGATGAAAGGATGCAAATGATGCAACAAGAAAACAAAGACGGCTTTGCACTGAACAACCATCAGCAATGCAACATGGGCTCCTCAAGGACAGCTAGGGAATCTAACTCCGTACTAGAATTTACCCCATGGGATTTACCCATTGATGTGAGACTTATCCAACCCACTATCTAGCCACTCACCATCTAGAGACTACTCCCGTCAAAGAGGGACTTACCCATGTGATTAAACATCATTGAAAATAGCATATAAACAATGCTTGTGTAGGGAATAATAATAATAATAGGTCTCCTCAAAGAATGCAACTTATTGTGAATCTTTTTATATTTGAAATAAATTGAAAGATCTCATCTTTGAGGGTTGTTTAAATAGCGTCTAAATGACCCAAATTAAAAGGGCTTTCTAAAAAATTCCGCCATTTAACTCGTCCTCTGATGTGAAACAACCCACCCAACCCAATCAAGTAGCGTATAATGAGAAGCATGTCCTAAGCGGACCAACTCTCCAAGCTCTAAGCAGATCACCAGCGAGTACTTATGTCGTAGCCTTTAAACGAATCCAAAACACAATAATGGAACCATATGATGTATGTATGAGAATGTGCGATAAATTCCATGATTAATTCAGCACAAAAATAGATACAATACAAGATTTTAAATGAAGAATAATCACGAACTAAATAAATATACTAACTGCAACAATGTTCTTACTTCATGTACCAAACATGGGGAAAATTTTAAATAACATTGTGCATGGTTTCCAAAATCATATGCATGACATGATATAAAAGTTACACGATAATCATTTTATTCGGGCGCGGGATCGTCCGCCCCCGGGGTGACCGATTCAAGTGATTCAATCTGGGTTTGAGGGTTCGGTGGGACCGAGGCGCCCTTGCCGCGCAAAGAGATAATGCGATGAAAAATTGAAAATACCACAAGCACAGAAAATAGCACACAAGAAATTTTTACGTGGTTCCTTAGGGTTCAATTTGAATCCCTAAGTCAGTCCACGGTGAGACTTGTGCTCACAATCCACTAATTTTCTTTTGATTTTTACACTTTACACATCATAGTGGGATTTTTGCCACTTTAGTTGACTCCATACATAATTTATCCCTTGCAATGATGAAGGATTAAGTTTAGCCTCTACGGTCCAATAATCCTTAAAATAAATCCTTGCGTTGATATAATCTGAACAAAACTTATGGATGCGGTCAAGTCCGGCCAATTAATCGGTCAATAGGGCAAATAATCATCAGAGCAAACTCACAATAACGGTAAAGTTCAACGGACAGCCACTTAGCCGACTTTGCGTTTAGTTTAACAGTAAATGGACCATAACCACATTAAATAGGCAAGCTGGTAGCCAGACCCGTTTCTCTTAGTTATCCTTTTCCCACTCTTTGTTTCTTAGCAGCAACTTGGCTCCTTTTAAGGCAACAATTTCCAACTTTACAAACTACCAACTAGAGGTTTTTTCCTTCAAACGAGCAGTGTAAGCTTCTAGTTCTTCTTCACAATGTGCTCCTTGGCATCTATGGACGGCAATAATTTCTAGGCCGTAAAAATCAGACCTCCCCGTTTTCCCTCGAGGCAACATTATTTGCAAAGCTTTAGCAATGATCCGTCCTTCAATAATGCAGCAGCAGAGGCACAAATGACAATGATCAATAGGTGGCAAATCCTCTCCAAGACATGACTTCTCGTGATAGGAAATAGGAACGGAGGGGTTCCCTGGTGAGGCTTGGAGAAGACAGCGAGACTTTAATGGTGAGGCTGGGCCAAGGCGACGGCTTAACCGCAGCAACTTCTTCCCTTTGCGATTTTTTTCCGGCGGCTACAATCACGAACTTTGACGAAACTCACTTTGGCCTTATAGATCACTTCTCCGAATTCACATGGGTCACGGCTTCGAGGCGAGTAACTACCGGAGATGGCCGGAAAATAGCCACGAAATCAGCTCTCCACGACTGTTTCTGCTCTGTTTTTTGCCGTTTCTTCTGGTCGGATGGGTTTCTTTCCGTTTTCTTTTACTGCAACTGTAGCAATGGAATCAGGTAGGAATCAACTCAAACTCGTAGATCACTTTTCCAGGTACATATTGATCACCGATTCAGGTCCGGGAACGACCGGAATTAATTCAGAAAATCACGGCGAAGTCTGTCCTTTGCTGCTATTTTTCTCTGTTATGCTTACTCTTCCTTATCAAGTGGGCTTGTTCCTTAATTTTTTCCGACTTCCGTGGCAACGAACTCCGGGGAAACTCCACCCCGATATAACTATTACTTTACCCTATTCAATATGGGTACAACTTTGAGGCCGGGGACGACCGACGTTGGTTGGAAAAAATCCTTGAACTTCGTCCTTCGCCGCTCTGCTCTTGCCCAGTCCGACCAGCGACTCTTTCCCTTTTCAATTTTTCTCCGGAAGCTATAGCGACTAACTCCGAGGATCCTCTATTTGGGTTTGTAGATTGATCCACAAGTCTCACTTTCGAGACCATGGCGACACCGGGAATGACCGGCATTGGTGGGAAAGAAATCGACAACGTCGGCCTCTTACTGCTCTGTTTTCTTCCTCTTCTCCGGCCAGCAGCTCTTTGACAAGATTCCAGCGATGACGACGACGATCTCCGACGACCCTTTGTTTGGGTTTCAAGAAAACTTCTCCTTCTTCACTTTGGGCACCACGTGACACCAGGAACGACCGGCGTCAATCGAAAAATGACCGCAAACTCCAACCTTCACCGCTCTGTTCTTGCCGAGTCCGACCAACGACTCCTTCCCTTTTCAATTTTCTCCGGCAACCACGGCGAGAAACTCCGGCGATCCTCTGTTTGGGTTGGAAGCTTACTCTTCCTTCTTCACACTGGACACCACGTCGGG
>JAVDBV010034397.1:1681-23893 GCA_032619315.1 Piper longum
TCTTATTATTGAGTTCCCCTTTTATTAATATAAGTGCTATATTTTAACAACACTCATAATCCGAATTTTGGACCATTTTGTGAACCAGTTTTCTTTATATATGCGAAGGAATTTTGGGAAAAAGGATCTTATAATTATACATAAATTTCCTAAAAAGGAAAATAATGATTATTTGTCTTGAAAAGAATAAATACTAATATGACCCTTTTAACTCTCATCCCTGTACACCAATAAATCATGCTTGATTAATTTTTTCAAAAAAAAAACAGCTGGATGCCCTTGCTTAAAGATCACTTATTAAAACTAAGCATTCTCTTAAATGTAATGATAAACTTTCTTTAGCTATGCCTTTCACCTGTGAGCCCAATCACACCGTACAATTTACCCCTTAATGCTTGTTGAGTTAATACTTAACTAGCAAAGGTTTCCGTGTAATGTACGGGCATTGTATAAATTGATTTGAGTAAGAATATATTCTATGGCCTTACAATAATATTAACCGCAAGGCCCAATCAAGTTCAAGTAAATCACTCAATCATTAAATACTTTTATGACACTTGTTATTTAAAGTAAAAGTGTCTATAATTACTTAGGATTCTCTAGCTATTAATTGCATCTTATAGCTAATATTAGAGATTGAAAAAATATTGAGATAAACATATTATTATTAAATATTTTGAAGAAGAATAAAAGTTTGTTGTTATCAGTTATATATTTTTGTATATTTTGAAATCTAATACATATGAAGAAGATACAAACTAACTATTTGATAAAAAATTGATTTTGTGACTTGATGAACTGACTATTTGTTTGAATCTTAGTTTTGTTGTTATTTGGAAAATTTATTGTTATTTTTGGAGGTAGAAAAACCTATAATTAAGGTGGTGCTAAAAACCTTCTTTGCTTTAAAGGAAGAAGAGATAAAATAAATTTATAAACAAAGAAAGTCCAAGATTCTTAGATGGGTGACTTTTTTTTTTTTGTTTTTTAAATGATGACCATATTTTAGTGAACTGCTTTCCCCGTTGGCTGTTGTAAAGTAGTAATTGGAAGGATGACAAGGACAGAACCCCCTTGCCTCTCAAAAGCTTTAAATCCGGAGGTAGTTTATAATATTATAATTTATAAAGCTAAGTTATCCTGGCACACCAAGAAAGCTAAAAAGTTTGTCATCTTATTTCAAACAAAAGGCTGAAAAAATTGTGAACAAATTTGACTATTGCTCACGATCGACTTTGTATAATTGTGTTGTATTTAATATTATAAATTTGACGTCGCTTCCTCAATGGCATCTTCCACAAAGCTATTGTGAGGGCTCTTGTCTTTCACTTCTCCTCCCATCACTCGTTCAACTAAACATGCATGGTAAACAAAACATACATAGAACTCGAGGTGCTTGAGATGTATCACAAGCCCAGGAAAGGAGGGATTCGATCAATTTATCTCAATTGAACTAAGCCCCGGTGTCCTTGTCAGTACTCTTGCAGACATCTTCCTCCGAACATTTGCTGACATATCCCATCTACATCATTAGCATAAATGTTTGACTGGTAGGATTTTCCTAACGAAGGTCGACGATGATGTCCTTCCCTCTGCTTTGGCGATTCCCTTGCTTTGCCGGCGCCATGGAAGACCACCGAAATAGGGGATTGGAACTCCTGTGATCACCAGGTTTGTGAGAACCAGGGGATGATCTGCATCCCCTCTTCTTCCTGAAAAACGGGGAAAGGAATTGGAAACAAACAAAAACGAAAACAAGTTTTTCATTCAATCAAAAGTCCTCCTACAATTCCCAATTTCAAGTTTTATATCCCCTGCTGTAAAAGCCCATGACACTGTAGACTCCCGCGGCCCATCCCTTCAAACACCGGAAATGACCATCCTACCCTCCTACACTTTCCTACTCATTATCTCCCTACCAATACCCTCCCTCTCAAAGATACCTTGTCCTCAAGGTAAGTACATCTGTCAATTACAAAGACGAATCGGTCAATTGAGTCGCAGATGGTAGGGAAGGTTGCACATGCACATCAGCTGCCAAGGATGCTTTTAATTGGGAAACATGGAAGACGTTGTGGACCAATGAATCAGCAGGGAGTTGTAGTTTATATGCAACCTTACCAATGCGTTGGAGGATGGGGAATGGACCGTAAAATCTTGCAGCTAACTTGTTGGACCTTCCTGTTCGTAGGGACTGCTGTCTGTAAGGTTGAAGCTTCAGGTATACTTGTTGCCCAATCTGGAATTCCACATCTTTTCTTCTTAAATCATGGCAGTGCTTCATCTTTAATTGAGCAGCTATTAAATTGTCCTTCAACTCACGAAGAAGCTGGTCTCTGGTTCGTAACAAGCTATCAACCTCGTTGGATTGAGCTGCTCGCGGAATATATGTAAGCAGTGTGGGAGGAGGCATATTATATACAGCTTCAAAAGGGCTCATACGAATGGCAGTTTGGAAGCTAGTGTTGTAACAGAATTCTATCCATGGTAACCACTTGGTCCAAGAATGAGGTCGATCAGCTGCAAAACACCTCAAGTATTGTTCAAGCACTTTGTTGATGGCTTCCGTTTGGCCATCGATTTGAGGATGATAGGCGGAGCTGTAGTTGAAAGAAACACCCTATAAGTTTAACAATTCCTTCCAAAAAGAGCTAGCGAAGGTTGGATCCCTGGCACATATGATCGAGACTGGCATTCCATGCAATTTGAAAATTTCGTCGAAGAACAACTTGGCAATAGACTGAGCTGAAAACGGGTGAGCAACAGGAAGGGAGTGGCTGTATTTGGAAAGTCGGTCAACTACCACAAAAATGTTATCTTTTGCATTGCTCTTGGGCAAACTACTAATGAAATCCATACTAATGGAAGTCCATATTTGTTGGGGAATAGGCAGGGGCTATAGCAAACCGGCTGGAACCAAAGATGAACTTTTAAACCGGCAGGAGCACCATATGATTCTTTTAAGCAATTTTCTGTCACATGTATATAACTGTTTTAATATATACATCAAATTATAAAAAAAATAGAATAGCTCTATAATAACAACTGGAACAAGTATTACTAGTGTTTTTCTCAACTTCTCTGACTTTTTAACTACCAAATTAAGTACAAGATTGCTCATAAATTAACTTAATTGAACATTTTAATTAGTTGTATTTTTTTCGGTTTAAAAAGAAGGGGAGCGAGGTAGTGGTTATAAATAAGCGAGTCGAGTTGAGTTCAATTATGTCCAAAGTGTTAGCCTTGGTATAGTTGGAAATATTCTAGTATATTTATAACATTCCCTTTTAAAATTATTTAGCCAGTCATGAATACGTGAATAGGAAGCCCACAGACTTGGTCCAATTTATAAATAAATGTAGATGGCCCATGACCTAGGTCAAGCTCAACATGATATTATCTCTCACTGGCTAAGAAAATTCCTTGTGAACAGCAACTTGGACTTCATCTGATGAAATAAATGGTGGAAGACTTTTTCTTGTTTAACCAAAATGGTTGAAGACTTTTTCTTCTTCTTTTTTTAACCAAAATGGTGGAAGACTTTGCTGATTGCTCTTTTTATTTGAGTTTTTCTTTCTTTTTTTCCAAACAAGTACTGCAAATACTTAATTATGCAAGTTGTCATAAAACCTATAAGCAATGAGGCTCACTATAATGTTTCTTTAAAATGTATAAATATAGTTTCTAAATAGAGCTTGCATGAAAAAATAGTTTGGAAAAGTATATTCTAGTGTTTTAAGTTAATGATATAAATAAGTAATTTATATCTCTAGCTACTGATCTGTCATATTTTTTTATTTTTCAGAGTATCATGTAACACGAATCTCCTGTTTCTTACAATTAGAATTTCCAAAATAAAATTAGCAAAATTATCCAATTTCATTTTTTTTCATTTTATACTAACAATTATGGCAATAATTACCGGGTCTTCTCCTTTCACCTTATTCAAAAAAATAAACAAATACTTACACCTCTTGAATGACTAAAAGTATCACTTACACTCCTTGGTCCCTCACTCTAATAGTAAATTGTAAGATTTTTATGACGTGGTTGCTCATTGTTTAAATATTAAGTATGATGACGTGGTAAAATTGGTTATATTATCAATTTTAAAAAAATCTTTACAATTAAGGCTAATATTTTACAATTGAAGTTGATGTTTTCTCCCTATTGGTGAATGTGGTCTTATTTTATACTATTTAAATTTAAATACAACCCTTTACAATTCAGACTAAAAAAGTCTTTGCAATTTATTTCACTATCTAATTTATCTTACAATTAAATTTGTTGGTTTTTCATATTAATTATATGACCAAGCTTGTCACACCATCACACTTAAATAATGAGACGACGTGGCCAAATATAATTACGTCATAAAAATCTAATTGTTTAGCAATAAAGTAGTAATTAATAGAGCTATGCTACTACAAAAAGGGCCAATTGCCAAACGCCATGGAAATTAGCCTCTTCCTGTGGCAAATTTTAACTTTGCCACGGGGAATTACACTTAAATTGCCCGTTGAAAATTTATAAAAAATAATAATAATAAAATCTTCATTTAGCCACGGCTACATGTGGCAAAGTGCACGCAAGTGCAGGGTCTAGTGGGCCGTGCGTGTGGCCGTGGCCCATTTGACTTTATTTTTTGCTAAAAAACAAAATTGAGCGGGATAATCCCGCCCAAAATTGGTTTTTTTAATAAATTGACATCCCATATCGTGTTAGTGGTGGCTAATTATGTGGTTAAGGTTTGCTGCGCTAAGTCATTGCACACTGTGGCAAGCCTTTTGCTACAATCATGCATTTAAATTTTGACACAACTAAGCATGACTATTCTTAGAATTTTTTTTTTTATAAAAAGTTAAACAATTGCCACTGCTAGCTGCTGTTAATTCCATGGTTAAATTTTGCTACCACTAGGCAGTGGAAAAGCAGAGGCTAATTGTGACAGCTAAGCACTGACAAAACTTAACTGTGCCTGAAGGTTGATTTTCTGCTAGTGTTAGAAATCAAAGGAGAGTAATTGATTATTTTTAAAAAGTAAGGGATGTGATAAATAGTTTTGGTATTCGAAGAAGTGTAATTTATTTTTGGGAAAATATAAAAAATATTTGGATGTCAAAATTTTATTTGAAAAATAGCCAAAATTTCTAATTTATATCAAACATACCCATTTTAAAAACTTTCATACTCATTATTTTCTTGTCAATGACAAAAATACCTATAAAATTATTATTTTTATTAAAAATAAGGTACAAAATAAAAAAAGATGATAATCTTTACTAATTTCATATATATAAAAAAAGGGTGGAGTCCATGAATATTCCCTCACTTAATAATTTTTTAATATTGATGCCCATCCTTACCCTAATTCCCATCTCCTTTTCTCACAATGTCTAACATTAGCCGAGGTAAAATAGTCGTTGAAGGATATCCACCCGAATCTCAATTAAAAGGAAAATATTAAGCATCAAATTAGAAAGATATGATGACGACATAATTTAATTTGTGTGTTATTAAAAAATAAACATCGTTTAGTCCCCTTGGAATTAATCAAATCATCACTTAGCCCCTTTTGATTAAGTCAACTCATCATTTAACGCCCTTCATTTCAAAAAAATATTACTTAACCACCCTCTACACTAGCATCGTTATACAAAGGACATTTGGTGATGGTATGATGAAGTTCGTAATTGGTTAATGAGTGATATCATGGCTCTATATCAGAAAATAAAATTAATAAAATTAAATTAAATTAATAAAATTAAACAAAATATTTATTTTAAATAAAAAATTGACATAAAAATTAAATATTTTATTATATTTAATTTTATTCTTTATAAATATAAGTTTTAACTTACGTGTGAAAAGAATGATAAAATTTTGTTTCACATACGAGTTAAAAAAACAACCTTGATGGAAGATTATATAAAATAAAAATTTATTTTATTTAATTATTATATATTTATTTTATTTAATTGTATATATTTTATTTTATAATGTTATCATATTTTAAAAAAAATAACTAGTTTTATTTTATGATATGAAACTGCACCAACCTATCATGCAATCACTTAACGATTTTTAGCTAATGGTATTAGTGTATAGGGTGGTTAAGTAATATTTTTTTGAGATGAGAGGATTTAAGTAACGAGTAGACTTGGTCAAATGGGGTTAAGTGATGATTTAAGTAATTCTTAGGGGGTAAGTGATGTTTGCTTTTTATTAAAATAATTATTATATAATATTAATAGATTGCTAAATTTCTTAAATAAAACTTAGTGTGGAAATATTCATAATATTAGATGACACTAAACAATTTCCGCTAGAAAAAAAAAATCCGTTACAAACAGCAGTGGAAATGGCCACGCAGTACTTCCCCTGATTCCGATCAGGAGCATGTTCCTCCAACTCAACGACCAACATTGTATTGGCGTGCTATCGCTTCGCACAGCAATGTGAGTCCCTTCTCGGCCAACTCCCACAATATCTTCTTCCCCTCGTCCGGTATCTTCCAACCACCACCCCCGGAGCCGCCTTCTCCACCACGGCTGCCACCTTCGTTGCCATCTGCACCATACGAGCCGTCGCCGATCTCAAGGAGCTTTTCGCCAGTCTTTACGCTGGCCCAGATCTCAGACATCAAGTTGTCAATGTGGGCATGGAGTGCGGGTACTTGATCCGCACCTCTGTCCCTAACCCTCGACCTGGCCGTCTTCACCTCGTTCTGCATTTCGCCGGCCCGCTCGAGCCATTTTTCCACAGCCGGGCTTTTGCCGGCCTTGCCGCTCGCCAGCTTGGCTCCGGCCGTTATCAGGTCCGACTCACAATATGCTAGTTCCTCCATCACCTCTCTCAGTGGACCAGCAGCCATGGCATGCAAGACTGAGATTTATGGTTGTGAGAGGATGAAAAATTGAGTGGAAGAGAAATGATGATGCAAATGGTTGATCAAAGACATGTATTTATAAGCCCATGATCTAAGTGTTTTTCATGCATGAACTGATATTTAGCACTCCTAATCATGTAATTATTTTTATTAATAATGACTTCTGATTGAACAATGTTTCTGTTTGCCTTCTCTGCCGAGTAGACGCGCATATGACTTGGCCATATAATATAAAACTTTTAATTTTATAATAGCATAGTCCTATTAAACAATGTAAGACAATAAGTGACCATATAATATAAAACTTTAAATTTTATAATAGCAAAGTCCTATTAAACAATCGATGTAGGACAACACGGTGGCTGCATGGAGGTGGGGCTGCTTCCACTTTTTCCAAATTATTGGCATATTAGTTGTGACAAAATTAGTGATGGCTGTGTGCGGTGATAAATTAACTGTGATATATTAAAATTAAGGAACTATTTTTATTACTGTTTAACTTAAAAACTAATATTATTATGGGTCTTAATCACAAATTAAAGGTGTAAAAGCCGAATTATTTATTAACCATGACCTTATAGATGACAAAGATAATGTGGGGTAGCCTTGTAGGTAGTGTTTACCCTTACTTTGGAAAGATAAAAGGAATCATTCGAGACCTATCATAGGACTTCATTAAATTTAACATTAATGCTTGGAAGAAAAAAACCCATTAATGTAGCAAGGAAAATGACTGACTTAGGTGTCGTCTTGCAAGTAGTATAAGTTGCTTTTTTTTTTATTAGTGAGAAAAGGATATACATATATTTCCAGCATGAATTCTACAATCCGAACCCAAATCTCAAAAGACCAAACTTGCATTCATTTCATCTACAATATCTATATCAGATACAAATCCCTAAGACTTGCATCCGATCCAAATATAACCGATTGAATAAAATAATATAAAATTTAATATAATAATAGAGAAAGTAAATAAAAATATTACCTATTTAAATTGAATGTAGATAGGATCAACCCAATTCCATATCTAATTTAAATATTTTCATATATATCATATATCTAGAAAACTCAAATTTAAATTTGATCTGAAACTATTTTTAATTAAGTATAAATGGATCAGATCAGATTCATAGATATAGGATGCCCGAACCCATTCCAAACAAGATTGGTCCAAGTTGTTCTAATATTCATAGTCACCGTTTGACTCCATTGCCACTCGGGCAATTTTTACACGGCCGGAGATTTTCCGGCACTGTCGTTCATTAACTTGGGCTTCCCATTATCAGCTCCAACTCAAATGACCAGCTGCTATGGCAAGGCTATTGTGGTTATTAGAGGAAGAAGAATTAATTAGTAAAGATAATTATCAAAAGGAGATATTAGACATACATGGTTCAATGCTTAACATTTCTAAATTCAGACTTAACTTGGTCAATCATAGATAGACTCATTCAAAGTTGACTCGAAATTATTTATATTAAAATTTTAATTATACAAATAACAAATTATATAAAAATAGTATATATATATTACTCTTTTAAGATTTAAATTTATACAAAAGTTTATTTAAAATTATGTTAAAAACTATAAAGGTTTTAATTAATTAAAAAGCCAATCAAATCATTTTATTTAGATCATACTCTGTCCCGTCCCCTCAACCCTACCCCACCCAGCGTTTAGGCTTTAGAATAAGTGGTAATTAAGTGTATCATTTTTAGGCTTTAGAATGTGGGGTAGCCTTGTAGGTAGTATTTACCCTTAACACTTTGAAAAGATAACGGAATCATTGAGACCTATCATATGACTATATTAAATGTAACATTAATGTTTGGAAGCAAAACAAACCATTAATGTAGCAAGGAAAATGACTGACTTAATCCTAACCCAAATCTGAAAAGTTCAAACTTACATTCATTTCATCTACAATATCTCAATCCGATACAAATCCGTACGACTCGCAGATTGATTAAAAAAATATAAATTTTAATATAATAACAAAGAAAATAAATGAAAATATTATTTTAAATATTTTTAAAATATATTTTTATATAAAATCTTATCTATTTAAATCGAATGTAGATAGAATCAACCCAAATCTGTATCCAATTTAAATATTTTCATATATATTATATATCTAAAAATTTTGAACTTAAATTCAATCTGTAACTATTTTTAATCGAATATAAATGGATCGAAGTTCAAATCAGATTCATAGATATAGGATGTATGAACCCATTCCAACACAAGATTGGTCCAAGTTGTTCTAATGTTCATAGTCAGATAAATTGTAGAATACTTTGTTCACAAAAACATACATCAATGGCCTAAATAAAGTTACCCATTAAGCAAATGATTTTCCTCATGTCGGCAATCTGTATTGTAGAAGTATTGTTCCAAGTTGCCTAAATAAGGGGACGACTTGGCGTAGTCTTGCAGGGTGTCTTGCAAGTTGTTCAGGTTGATAGTTTTGTCTTTTTTTATTCATAGTACGAAGTTTATCAGAAAAAGTCACCCTATAGAACCGCACAAATACACGTCTTCATGCTTCACAATATCATCACCATCTTAATATAATGAAATAGATTAGTGCTTGTAATTCACCATATTCGTAGATATCGGATGTCCGAACCCGTTCATAACCATGCAACATCGTAATCCAACGTTAATACGAGAAAAGGAAAATAAGGGACCACTTGGCGTAGTCTTCCTTGGTGTCTTGCAAGTTTTTCAAGTTGATATTTTTTGTCTTTTTTATAAATAGTGCGAAGTTGCCCAGATAAAGTCACCATATATACCCGCATAAATTCACGTCTCATTGCTTCACAATATCATCACCATCTTCACCCCCTCTCTAAGCCATAGAAGCACTAGCTAAGGTTCTCATTCTTCTCTTTCCTACTTACCATACATCTATATATCTTCTTATGTGTCATCCATCTTTTAATATCATGATCAGTAAATAGATTCTAATTTTCTCGCTACTGACCAATCTTCACTACTGTATTGAAGGGGGTGATCGAGGGTTGAAATGGGGAAGGATCACCTTCAAATTGTTCCTGCAAGTGACAAGAAGAAGAAGAAGAAGAAGCGAATATTTCGGGCACTTCGTCTCGGCTTTGCCTTAGTTAGGCTGGCCTTTGGAGATCCAACAAGTCCCATTGATCTGGTTTTTGCTCTAGCAGGCAATTGATCCCAACTTTCATCAAATATGCGTATGTCTGCGATGAATATGAGCTTATGGTGTGCTAGCTCTACTGGTTGATCTTTTTTATTTGAATGAATGCTTTTTATATCTAAGAAAATACCAAAAAAAAGTTTAATTGTTCACCGCAACCTGCAGTTATATATCCATGATAATCCATGTCTGATTCTCAATCATACATTATATAGTTTATTATGTTGTGTGCCTATCAAAGCCTGTTCAATCCTTGTTTAAAAATTTTGGACTCACACTCGACTTGGTAAGATAGAGTCGCTTTCAAACCAACTGAAGAGTTGTTCATAATAATTTTTGCAATCTTACACGAAGAAAGATATATTAAATTAATCTGAGATATTGATCTCTTTGACATTTAAATTTGATAAGAATATAATTTGTGTTATTTTAAAGTATTAATTTAACTATATTAAAATGAAAATAATATATTTTTCAAATATTTTTTATTTGACTTGGGAGACAATACTCAATAAGACTCAAGGAATCAATTATAAAATCTATTTATGAGTAGTGGGGGGCAGATAATATTTATGGCTTAAATTTTAATCAGAATCATTCAATTACAAGAATGACCAATTTTAATAATAATAAAAAAACAAAACACCCCATCTCCATCATCATTTAGTATGTAGTTAATAATAATATTTATTTATGAATTTAAATGTATTTTGAGTAGACAAATGATATTATATATATTATTATATTATTTTATCGAGTTCGAGTTATAATTGAGTCGAGTCGAGTCGAGTCAAACACTGCCTTGCTAAAACTCGACTCGTTGGGCTAGGTGTGGTTGGAGGGCTAGGTATACAGTCATAATACTTATACACAATTATCACAATTTCTAACATCATATGTATCATAATTGATTTCATAAATAATTAATTTGAATTATTGTTAATCATTATCAATTCTTAATTACATGAAAAATTTATTAATGAAAAGTTTATTATCAAAAATTTTAAAATTAACATATTAACACAAATATGAAAAATTCCTCATATTATGAATAATATGCATAATGATCAAAATAAATTAAAAATCTAAAATTTGAGAAGCGATAAGCATCTCACAGTGATTCGGACTCGAATAGGTGACAACGCCGGCGGTGGTCGACAATGCCAAGGGTGACAGCTGTGGCCGGATATCGGGAAGGAGAAAGGTTCAAGTAGGGTGGAAGTATAGGGCTAGGTGTGGTTGGAGGGTTGGCCAAGGCGAATGATAGGAAATTGGCCAGAATTGGTTGCTAGTGATGGTGTTGCTAACGTCCAAATTAGCAAAGAAAGGAGCAATTGAGTAGAGGAGAGGGAAGGGGTAAAGAGGGGAAAGGAGAGGTCGGCAAAGGAGGGTCTGGCCGGGTGGTGGCAAGGCTGGCAGTGGTGAATATGGGTAGGGTAAGAGAAGGCTGGGGTGGCGTGGCTACCGGCCAACGGTGGCGGTGGTTGTCGGTCAGTAGGGTAGCGAAGAAGAACAAGGGAAAACTGGGGAGGCTTCGTTGAAAGAAAATTGAAGGGTAATTTTGTAAATAAAACTTTACTTGTTCATGACTAGAGTTATTAATAATAAATAAATTCTAAAAAATTTAAAATTGAATATAATAAATTACCATAAAATAAAATAACCTAGTCCTAGCTCGAATAACATGCTCTAAGACTAACAACCCACCCATAAATAATAAATAACGCGATGAATGACTAAAATCTAATTCTAGTCTACTAAAAATATAAAAAACATGGTGTACTCTCATAACTCATTCTATTGATGCGTTATAGACGTTATCATTATATATTTCTGTACATAGCACATGGACAACCTCAACTCAGTATCCGTATTTTGAAGCTGACTCGACTAAAAATAATTGTTGAACCGACAAGTTCTAACTGTAAAACTCTCAATCGAGTCTTGGGTTTTACATGAAAGGCTCACATCTGATCCAAACCTAATCAATTAACTAAAATAGTATAAATTTTAATATTATTATAGTGAAAATAAATAAAAACTTTATTTTAAATATTTTTAAAATATAAATTTTATAAAATATCACTTATTTAGATTAGATGTAGATAGGATCACCCTAAATTTATATCTGATCTTAATATTTTCAAATATATTATATATGTGAAAAGCTCGAACCCGAATCCGATATAAAACTATTTTAAATCAAATATAAAAAGATCAGATCAGATTAATAGAATCGGATCCCTAGGCCATAATCGTCCAAATTGCTCTAATATTCTTAGTTACCGTATGACTCCATTCCCGCTTCGGCCATTTTTACATGGCTGGAGATTTTCCGGTACTCTCGATCTCCGAATTATCAGCTCTTACTCAAATGACCAACTACCATGACAAGACTAATATGGTTGTTTGAGAATCAAAAATTAACTAGTAAAGATGATTATCAGAAGCAGGTATTAGACTATATGGTTCACAGCTTAACATCTCGAAATTCAAACTTAACTCGTCTGTCATAAAGTAGAGTCTGACTCGGAATTATTTATATTACACTTTTAGTTATGTAGATAAACATTTATAGGAAAGTAGTATAAAAAATTAATTAGTAAAGATGATTATCAGAAGGAGGTATTAGACATGTATGGTTCACAGCTTAACATCTCGAAATCCAAACTTAACTCGGTCTGTCTAGAGTCTGACCCCGAATTATTTATATTACACTTTTAATTATATAGATAAACATTTATACAAAAGTAGTATATATTGATCTTTTAAGATTTGAATTGATACAAAAGTTAAACCTATATCATATTTAAAGAGAAGCTTAACCCTTATCATATTTAAAGAGTGGGTATATAGCTGTACGATATTTAAAACTAAGTTAAAAATTATAAAGTTTTTAATTAATTTGAAAGTCAATCTAATCATTTTATTGATTTTTCATTTTTTTTAAAATGGACAACATTTTAGTGGAAGATCAATGCCTTGGTCATAAATTACCACATATAGATTTCATAGATTTTTCATTTTTTTTTCATGCTAACCAAACAAAGACAAAGGGAACATGAGATAAATTAACCAACAATCAATCACTATACTACCTTATATTGTTCTCTAAGGTTGATTTGGATGAACATGTGATCAATAATGTCTAATTGCAGATTTTCAAGATTGGGAAAAGCCATGATGAGTAGCGGAGCATATTTCCATTGGCAGAAAATGACCAGTGCAAATCAAAGTATAGTCAGAAAAATATAAAATAAGGAAATAACATTTTTGCACAACATGAGATAGCAATCATCTATGTAATAACAATCAACATATGATTATGATCAGTAAGTGTAATTTGATGCAAAATATTTTTTTTTCAGGAAAATTTATGTTAACGATTCAATATGTAAAGTATGGTATGCTTGATATGAATATGCTATGCTACTGTATTATTTTCCTTCCATTACTCTCAAAGCATACAATACCAATTACACGATATGACAAAATTTTCAACAGCATACCGAAATGCAGAACCAGATCATTTGAAGTTTGACAGGTTGAAGGCCGTTAACAAGTCCTCTAAGTGTAGACATAAAACCTCTGCCAACTGGGGTTCTCATACGGAAGATGGGGTTTGTCACAGCAGCCAAGTTTTTCACATGAACAATCTCTGTAAGAGGTCCACAAAATTCCATTGATGATACACTTGGTGCATCAATCTCAATTTCGCCAGAGCTATCACGGCCAAACACCA
The DNA here is from genome assembly GCA_032619315.1 of Piper longum. Lineage (NCBI taxonomy): Eukaryota > Viridiplantae > Streptophyta > Magnoliopsida > Piperales > Piperaceae > Piper > Piper longum. Next base: position 15,491 of record JAVDBV010034397.1, read on the forward strand.
CAAATTTCATAAGACTCGGATTTGTGACATATATACCGAGCTTGTTCCCCTTGTCACAATGATCCAAAATCAACAAGTTAATAACTGGACAACCAGAAGTCTGACGTTTGATGTCGTTGTCACTTAGATGAATATGGGAATGGCTTAGCTTAGTGAGGAAGTTTAGACGTATATAACTTGGCAGGTTAAGCCCTTTACATCCCAGCTGTAATTCTTTAACCGACGGGCAATTTCTGACAATAAGTCTTTAAACTGATCTCCTCAACAAATACGTCTCAGTGAGGGAGTCTAGGCGTATGCCTAGGAATTAAACTGGTTAATAGTAGTTTCATCTGCCTTATCCTCACTACCAACAATGGTCTTGAATGTTCGGATTTCAGAACCCTTATGGAAGACCAATATCCTGTCAATCAAGCTTCTATCTCCAAAGTTCATGAAATCCAAGTTGGTCATTTGAGTCCAGAGATATCTTCATCTTCTTGACAAGATGCTAGTGCTAACAGCATTTTCACCGTCCTAAATGAAAATATGCGGAGAAGTAGATCCTCAGGTAAGGCACTCAGACGGTCCATCCTACCCTCTATCTTGTAGCATCTCCTATATTTCTGAGCAAACCCAGCATGTTCCACGACACCCTTTTCCGTCTCTTTGACTACGATGTAGTTCACTAAATCACAAAAAGCCCAAAACCACATTTCAGTAAGTAGTCCTGCTCACAGATGCTCTTGAAACCAGTACTCCATAACTCACTGGATAAAGCATTAGGACTCTAAAAACATAAAATATTTACACTACTTACATCATGAATCTTGCACATTATAATACTTCAATCACTTCATTTTTAGCCCCTAACAGAGAAATTAATCTAGAAAGTGAAATTTTCCTTCGTTGAAGCTTTTCCAGACAAAAAGAGTTCCACAAGGACCCAAGTATCTTCCCCTTCGTGTAGGAAAAGAAATCACTGATTTTGTAGTTAAAATCAGTGAAATGTATTAATTTTAAACGTTATTACGGAAACCCAACCAAAACTTCAACTTTTTTTATCAAGGAGTTCTACAAGAAATTAAGCATCAAGAACGATATCTGAAGACGATTCACTCACCAACATATACAAAACAAAATCACAAACTACAAAAGGAAAACTTCTTCTTCTTTCAACTCGTACCCATACCCAAAGGGCATCAACTTCCTCGCAATAACAAATAGGAAAACCATTAACAAAACATTGACTACAAAAAAGAAATCATTGAATTGACTACAAATAGAAAAATAATTGACAGCAAAAAAGAAAGATCGCAAACAATGTTATTGACTGCAAAAGAAAAAGAAGAAAGCATTTACTGGGTGATAGCCGATTACCAAGAACGATGGAAACGCCGGCTTGGGTGGTGTGGAGCAGCAAGGCACGTGGTCTGTGGCGTCACAAAATGTCACCTAACATAAAATTTGAGAAAATTAAACTAAGGACATCTTGTTGAAGTTGGGGTGTTTTGTTTTTTATTTTATATTTTTTTTATTTAAATTGAGTTATTCTTTTAATCGAATTATTTGGATTAAAGTTTAAAACATAAATATTATCTGCCCCACATTAAGATAATCTTTAGTTGTAATCGAATGATTTTAATATTATCTTCCCCAAAATTTGATACTCTTTTAGTTGTAACTAGTTATATTTATTTATATATAATATAATAATAACATAGTGTAATAGTTTAGATGGTAAATCATCACATTAATCACTTAGAAGTTGTGGATTATATTTTTTACTTTGTAATCTAACTCGTAATCAAGTTTTATAAATGAGCTCACGAACGAGCTGTCAAAATTAAACACTTTCATTGTATTTGAGCTCGAGTCAAACTCGAACACTATAAAAATAATCTGAATCGATGTCGAACATATATGTTAAAACTTGATTGAACTCGAATCGAGTTAATAAGCTGTCAAAATTAAACAGTTTAACTATATTCAAGTTCGAATCTAAATCGAATACTATAAAAATAATTGAGTAGATCTCGATTATATTTATTGAAAACTCGTTCGAACTCAAGTCGAATTCAAACGAACTTCGAACTATTTAAGCACGAATTGAGCTCGGCTAGCTCGCTTATTTAACAACCCTGCGCACATGCTAGCCCCAATTTCAGTTAATTATTGTAGATATTAACTTAGTCAAGAACAACATGATACCTAGGGAAGACCAACGTTTCATAAAATGGTCATTTGAGTTTCTAAGAAATTGTCATCGAAGATTCAAGTTGGGCTTCATCTCATCAGTTATTGTAGAATACTTTGTTTACAAAAATATACATCAATGGCCTAAATAAAGTCACCCATTTAGTAGATGGTTTTACTCATGTCGGCAATCTGCGTTGTAGAAGTATCGTTCCAAGTTGCCTAAATAAGGGACGACTTGGGGTCGTCTTGCAGGGTGTCCTGCTAGTTGTTCAAGTTGATAGTTTTTGTCTTTTTTATACGTAGTACGAAGTTTCTCAGAATAAAGTCACCCTACATAACCGTACAAATTCATGTTTCCATGCTTAATCCGAACCAATTCATAACCAGGCAACATCGTAATCCAACGTTACTACGGGGAATGGCAACTAAGGGACCACTTGGCGTAGTCTAACTGGGTGTCTTGCGCGTTGTTCAAGTTGATATTTTTTGTCTTTTTTATACATGGTATGAAGTTTATCATCCTATATAACCCCACAAATTCACGTCTCCTTGCATCACAATATCATCACCATCTTCACCTCCTCTCCAAGCCATAGACGCACTAGCTAAGGTTTTCATTCTTCTCTTTTTTACTTACCATACATCTATATATCTTCTACTATGTGTCATCCATCTTTTAATATCATAATCAGTAAATAGATTCTAATTTTCTCGCATCTACTGACCAATCTTCACTACTGTATTGAAGGGGGTAATCAAGGGTTGAAATGGGGAAGGATCACCTTCAAATTGTTCCTGCAAGTGACAAGAAGAAGAAGAAGAAGAAGCGAATATTTCGGGCACTTCGTCTCGGCTTTGCCTTAGTTAGGCTGGCCTTTGGAGATCCAACAAGTCCCATTGATCTGGTTTTTGCTCTAGCAGGCAATTGATCCCAACTTACATCAAATATGCGTATGTCTGCGATGAATATGAGCTTATGGTGTGCTAGCTCTACTGGTTGATCTTTTTTGTTTGAATGAATGCTTTTTATATCTAAGAAAATACCAAAAAAAAGTTTAATTGTTCACCGCAACCTGTAGTTATATATCCAAGATAATCCATGTCTGATTCTCAATCATATATTATATAGTTTATTATTTTTTCTGTCTATCATACTCTGTTCAACCGTTGTTTAAAAATTTGGGGCTCACACTCGATTTGGTAACAAAGAGTCACTTACAAACTAACTCAAACTTGTTCATAATAATTTTTGCAATAGTACACGAAGAAAGATATATTAAATTAATATGAGGTCTTGTTCTTTTTCATATTTAAATTTGATAAACATATAATTTGTGATATTTTAAAGTATTGATTTAACTAGATTAAAATGAAAATAATATATTTTCAAATATTTTTTATTTAACTCAGGAGATAATACTCAAGAAGACTCGAGGAATCAATTATAAAATCAGTTTACGAGAAGTTATTCACACAATTTGACCTAAGAAGCCATAAAGTGAAGTAGTCTCGAAAAGCTTTTTTGAGCGAAAAAAATTAAAAATTATGCGTTCAATATCAATTACATATTGTTTTTGTTTCTTATTAAACATTACCTCGCGGTGCAAGAAAATGCGAAAGCACAATAGGCTTCCATGTAATAAGAATTATTAATTGTTTTATCATTAAAGTGATTTTGGAAGTATGTGCCCCAACGAGATTTTTATTAGAAAATTGCCCCTTTTCCGAATAGACAATATTTAGGATTGAGATTTTGGAAGTATGTGCCCGGACGATATTTTTATTGGAAAACGGCCTCTTTTCTGAATTGACAATATTTTGGGGATTTTTGGGATTTCTTGCTTAGAACCAATGAAATCTTAGCCAAGCCTGAAATATCCTCTGGCTTTCCTTTTATTAAAAATATATTTTTTATATAAAATTAAAAATCTTTCTTCTAACTTCACACTAATGGCAAATATTCACCCAAGATGCAAGAGGGTAATGTCAAAAGAAAAATCATTTGGACATCAAAATTTTATTATTTGTAATTACAATATTTATCTTAGATTAATATCGGTCAATAATAGAAAATAAGTTTTTTTTCATGCGGGCAAAAGTGAGATAAATTTGTTACGGTTTTGCACCTTCGTGGTCTGAGAAATATTTTTAATAGTGATCTCCCTTATGTTATGGTATTTTTTTTATATTTTAATTATAATTTCTTAGGGGGCGGGGATGTGCGCAAAGAAGGGGACCGAGTGTGCCCCCTGCCCTCCATGTGGCCATGAAGGTGGTTGCATGGAGGCGACTTCGTGGGGCCGCTTCCACTCTCTCCAAATTATTGGCAAAGTAGCAGTGACAAATTCGTGATGGCTATAAGTGGTGATAAATTAACTCTGATATATTGAAATTAAAGCACTATTTTTATTACTGTTTTAACTTAAAAACTAATATTATTATGGGTATTAATCACAAATTAAAGGCGTAAAACCCAAATTATTTATCAACCATGACCATATAGATAATAAAAAGGATGTGGGGTAGCGTTGTACGTAAATATTTACCCTTACAATTTTGGAAAGATAAAGGAATCATTTAGACCTATCATAGGACTTGCTTGGGAGAAAAAACAGCCATTAATGTAGCAAGGAAAATAACTGACTTAGGTGTCGTCTTGCAAGTAGTTGCTTTCTTTCCTTCTTTCCTTTCTTTTTATTGGTGAGTGAACCAGAGGAGAGATGGGTTCAATATAAATAGGATAAGGGCATATTCACATCCAACATGAATTCTAAAATCCAAACACGAATCCAAATTGAATCCCAAAAGACCAAACTGAAATTAATTCTATTTACAATATCTATACCCGATACAAATCCACAATGTAACATCCTAAATTTGGCTTACTCACAAACCGAATTGAAATGTTATGGGTCACCTGATTAAGTTGGCTAACCTGAATGTATCTACTTTCTGTGTCTTATAATGGAAAATAAATATCGTTATATATGAATGAATTGAAAGAAATATTAACAAGATACTACGTGAATGACATGACACATAATTCACCCTAAAAAATAATGATGATAAAATCGATAAAATTTCTAAAATAAAATAGATAAATGAGAGCTGGAATTCTATCCAGTAGCCATCAATCTTTGCACTGCCTGTGATGCAAAAGCGAACCACAAAATCTCCCTATATATATATATATATATAATGTCAGTAACGAGTGTTACCAGTCCAAAATAACTATAACAAACTGACAAATGAGAGCTAACTCTTATTTTAAAAAAAATATATTTTTATATCTTCTGCCGAACAATCTAAAGGGTATTTACTAGGGACCACGGGGTTGCGAACCTAGTAGCATCATGAGCTAATTGGTATGTTGATGCCTCTCTTGACATTTCTCTCATGTTTCTTTTCTTTTCTATTCCTTGTGACTACTAGTGCATCCTAAGCCATCTTCTATAAGATGTATATCTCCTAACCCTGAGCACGAAGGCCGATTATTCTCAGGTAGTAGCTTTCAGTACCCTTTGAACCACATGTCCTGACGTGAGTTGTAGTAAATAATATTCGTAAACTTCCACACTTATGTGAGTATGAGGAACTCAAAACGTGAAGTTATCAGGATCCCTTAGTAATGGAACAGGAACAACCCTCCCACTAATCAAGATCCTGGTGTGACTAGCAAGTTCACCATCTCATGGTATGTGCGAGTTAGTTTCACTGTCTCTTGTCTCAATAAGAACTCTAATTTTGCTATTCTACATCCAATTTTCATTTTGAATTAACTTCCTAGTCACTAATAAATAACTGATACAACCCTTGTAACTTCATGGTATACCCATGGGTTTCCAAGTTCTATGGTATAGCCATGGGTTGCCAAGTTCTTATTTGAAAGGCTACAATTTCGTATCTGCTACAGTTCTTCTCGACCTAGGGCTGCTAAATGAGCGAGCGAGCTGAGCTCAACTCGTGCTTGAGTAGTTCGAAGTTCATTCGAATTCGACTCGAGATTGAATGAGTTTTTAATATATATACTCGAGATCGACTCGATTATTTTTATGGTGTTTCAGTTCGACTTGAGCTCGAATACAGTTGAAGTGTTTAATTTTGACATCTCGTTTGTGTGCTCGTTTAGAATGCTCGATTACGAAGTCACTAATAAATAACTGATACAATCTTTGTAACTTCATGGTATACCCATGGGTTGCCAAATTCTATGGTATACCCATGGGTTGCCAAGTTCTTATTTGAACGCTACAATTTCGTATATATATGTATCACATGAGCACCTCCATGTTATATATCAACCTCTCAACAACAATCCAATAATATTCTTCTTCATCGACCTCTTAATCTGCAGTCCAAGTCCTAGAGCACATGATCAAGAAGATTATATTAATGGACTCGTCTATGTGCTTATCAAAGGCAAAGATTGAGGAGTACTTGAGAACGTTGCTGGTTGGATTTGAGTTCGCCCCCACCGACGCACAACTCATCATCGATTATCTGTTGAAGAAGTTCGTTCATGTCATCAAACCTGCCTTTGATGCAACCTTCATCAACATATTAGATTATACACCTGATCTGTTACAAGGTACGTACACCCTCAACACCACCTTCTTAATTACTTCCACAAGTTTGTCTATTTTTCCTAGTTTTGTTGCTTCATTTATTTTTTTTTCAATAATTACCTTAGTTATTGAAAAAATTATTATCATAAAATATAATTTTATATCCATAATCATACTTAAACTAAAATCTTTGAACACAGAAGTAAAACCCCGAAAATAGCTCAGTTATTTTATCTAGAAATAAATCTTTAAATATTATTAAATTAATATAATTTAATAATACTTTTGGATTCTTTTAAATAGCTTTATTTATTATCTTTTCGCATTTCATTATTATGAAGTGTACGTTATGTCTTTTCATATCTCGTTATTATTGAATATGTATGTATTTATGATTCATTTATTATGACATTTCATTACTTATTTTTTCAATTTCATGCATTAAATTATGTCTATATAATAATATCCTTCTCAACCCAGAAGGGGGGAAGTGGGGGTGAAGCTAAGGGTGAAACTAGGGGTGAAACAATAACGTTTGTTGAATTTTTTAACATGGTTGTTGGTTCCGAACTTTGTTATTAAAGTTGCTTGTATGTCCACATACCCGTATGTTAACCATACTTTGAAGAACATAGTTTCTTATGTTTTGTTACTAGATTTTAGTTTAATTAAGTGGTATGGATTACCATGTTGGCCCATGCACCAAACACTTATATGTACATGAGGTGTGCTTCTATATATTATTAACTTTTTAGTTTGATTTAGTAGTCATAGGTTACCATGTTGACTCATACACCAACATTTATAGATATGTGTATGTATGCTTTTCTGTATGATCCTACTAGTAGTAGGTTGTGATGCAAGTATGTAACCATCGATTAGATTTCAGTACATGTTTAGGGTTATATATGATGTGAGCATGTTACTGTTGACTAGATTCCAGTACATGCTTATGGTTATATATGATATAAGCATGTTGTCGTCAACTAAATTTTGGTATATGTAACACCCCGACTTGGCTCACCCTTGAACCGACCCGGGGTGTTACAAAGTGGTATCAGAGCACGCTCTCGGTCGATTAAGATGGAAGATATTGTTTTAGGTAATGTGTATGCAAAGACCGCTCCGAGTCAAGCTGGCAGGTATGTTTCTATTTAAATTCCTTACATGCAGATTTCTTTTCATGATTTATTTGGATAACGGTGTGTTCAGAACTTGATCAGAAATAATTGGAACCGACCTTGGTTGAGATGACAAGATGATTTTTTTTATGGATTTTTATGGATATTTATCATGATATCAGATTATTGGTTAGTTAGAGGCAAGCGAGGTATGTAGTAGAGCTAATGGAGTTATAATGAATATAGGATCCCACCTTATGCCAGATATGGATGTCAACGATTGACGGCAGGAATCTGATAGAGATGTTGTGTTGGGTTTAAAGATCTACTAGGTCTGTCCATCGCATAAGAGACTGGAGTAGTCGTGTTATCAGCATGTTCGATAAGTTGAGATAGAATTGGACGTTGGCTAGATGCACCTTTTACATGTCACCACATTAGTCCTACTTTCATGGGACATGGTGTACATTGTAGGGTTGAATTGGAAGTAGTGAGTTTGAAGAAATAGTGCGATAGTAAGGAGCCTGAAGTATGAGGAT
>JAVDBV010034404.1:0-15590 GCA_032619315.1 Piper longum
TATATTGACAGGGTGGCCCCTAATTGCATTTTTAGGGGAAACTCTGTCCGTTGTATTTTAGAATTTTCATAAATTTTATCGTAATTGTATTGCTGTGTGATTTAAATTGTTGATCATTCATGTAGTATCTTGTTAGAGTTTTATGTATTCATTCATGTATGACAAATCATATCTTCATCTTAAGACGCCGAGATTAGATCCGCACGCGTTGGGTTCGGGTTAGCCGACCTAACCGGGGCCTGTAACATGCCGGTTTGGTTCACGAGGGTGAACCGGATTTGGGGTGTTACATGTAGTACCAAAGGGTACTGAAGGGATTGATTGAGAGTATTAAGCCTTTGTGCTCTATGCCATGAACTTATTTGGAGGTATGGATATGGCTTAAAATACGTACTTTTTCTCGAGAATGTGACTAGTTATTGCCAAGAAAGGCATTTGTCGAGAGTGGTTAGTTCAGGATGTTATCAAGTTTGCAGCTTAATGACTCTTTAATAGATGCCTTTTAAGTGTTCCCATGAAGATTACAAATGGCTTTCCTTCTTCTTGGAATATCAGATTTTACTTATCGGTTTATACTAGTTATTTTACAGGCCAGTAATTTTCGTTTCCTATATTTTTTATATTATATATATATATATATATATATATATTGCTAGGTTGACTTTGGTGGAAAAACAAATAAATCCTACACACACTTGATCTCATCATGATGTTATTTTTTTCATGTTTTGTCTGGGTTTGATGCGTGCCTTTGCTTATTTTATGTGATGTAACATGATAGGTTTTCCTTAATTGAGATGTCAAAGGAGTTGTTTCGATTTATTTTTCGTTCGAGTCTTTCAGATTAATTAATTTAGATATGATTTGACTTGATCATAAAAGTTATGTTCGAGTTCACAGGTGAACCATAATTGAGGTGTTATAGCCTAAGGTTGTAGATATGGCTGCCCCTAGGTTCTAAAAAAATAAATAAGTTGGAGGGCACTCTTATCATTATACATTTTTTTCTCCTTTCTCTATTAAGTATGCATAATTTTCCCACTTATCAAAAACATAATCTCCCTTTTTTGATAAAACACTCGAGATAAATTTATATACATTCAAGTTATGCCAAAATATCCCCTTAGCCAGTAGAATATTGGCACTGAGGGTGGTTTTGGCTGGACATGGCACGGACACGGCACGGACACACGGACACAACACGACCAAGATGAGTACATGTCCGTGTTCATCTATGCCTCTTTGACATTTATCAATAATTTTCATTTTCATACACAATGGACAAGCATTTACGCGGACGGATAAGCGGATAAATTAATTTTCATTTTCATTTTCATTTTTATCGAATATAAATTAATTTTATTAAAAAACAAACATTGAGTAGTTGTTTAATTGAATAATATAAATTTTTTCATTGTTATTTTATTTGCATATTGTTGAGGAATAAAAAACTTGTAGAAAATATATAAAAGTGAATTAAGAAAAATAATCAGCCAAAGATTAAATATAACTAAAATGGTTGTTTTAAATAATGAGGATTTTTTTTCAAAATTTTAAAATAGATAATTTTATTTTATTTTTTAAAACGAGGATATTTTAAATAATTCGATTTTTGTTTTTTTAATTCTGTCTATATCTTAAAAAGTTCAAACAATGGTTCCTGTCACGTCCCTCCTTATCCCCCTCGACGTCTTCCTTGCTTGCCCCATTCCATCAAAAGGCAGCAGCAGATTCTGTCATCTCTTCTCTACACCCCTCGTTATCTTCACTGATAGCCCCCCCCCACCACCCCTCAAAGCATCCCCATTAACCAGGAATGAAAAAAAAGCAGCTCCCTGTCACACTTCCTTCCACCTCCTTCCCAAGATCCAATGCTACTACTCTTCCTCATCCCCCATCAACCATGAACACCTTCTTCTACTTCTTCTCCTTCATCCTCCTTTTATCTCCACCTGCTAAAGCTTCAATCTTTATTGGCATTGGTGGCGTTAGCGGAGGTGGTTCTGTGAGGAGGGTCCTCCACCAACCTCTCTTCCCGGTCGACTCCTCGCCGGCGCCGCCGCAGGACTCAACGTCCGACTGGCCGTTCTTCCAACCGGCCCCCCCCGGAGCGATCACCACACCATCGGTGCAAGGCGCCATACCGCCACCGAGGGTGCCTTCCTCTTCCCCTTCTTATTCTTCGTCTTCCTCCAGTGGCTCCTCGTCCCAGCAGAGGTCGGACTCCGGCCGTGGAAAGCTCAAAGCTTTACTGGCCGTGGCCGGCTCCATCGCCCTGCTGCTGATCCTATCCTGCTTGCTGCTCTTCTTCTTCCGCCGGAGCAGGGGAGCCCGTCCGGACGAGCCGGAGAAGGAGGTCGCGAGAGCGATGCCGACGGCGGCGGCGGTGGAGGTGATGAATCGGAGGGATCATGGGATGGTGGAGAGTCGGTCGGTGGCTCCGATGAGCGAGATATACAGGCCGAGCCCCGAGCTCCAACCCATGTCGCCGTTGAACAAGGCGCCGATCCGCCGGACTCCGATCCCGGCCATCTTTTCCGACGAGGAGACGACGAGCTACTACTCCCCCCACAACACCTCCGTCACCTTGGCCAGCGAGTATCCTTCCACCCCCGACAACAACAACAACAACCAAGCTTCCATCGCCGCCGCCTCCGGCACTGCTCCGGCCTCCAGCGGGAAACATCGGCGGTCTAACTCGGCGCATTCGTGCCGGACCTCGCCAAGGAGCCGACTTTCAACTTCTTCAGGGGATGGGAAGGTCGTGCAGTCGCCGTCCCACCACATGCCGTCGCCGGCGCCACCACCGGGAGCGTCGGTTAATGAACCTGTGCTTGCGGAAGATCGGTCGGAGCCGCCACCCCCACCACCGCCGCCGCCGCAGCCAATACCACGGCCGCCGAAACACGTAGGGAGGACGTCGTCTGCCCCTCCACCAATGCCGCCGCCCCGTCCTCCATCGCCGCCGGCGGAAACAGTGGCTGTTCAATGTGTATCTGTTGGGCATGAAGAGGAGGGTTCCTGTAGAGCTGTTGAAGAGAATGAGGCAAAGCGAAAGTTGAAACCTTTGCAGTGGGACAAAGTGAAAGCAAGTTCTGATATAGCTACTGTTTGGGACCGGTTGAAATCAGGCTCTTTCCAGTAAGAGCAATGCAATGCTTGGACATTGATCTATAGAACTGACGAGTGTGGCTAAAACTTGAGCTTTTTCTTTTTTCGTTTTGGTGGTTGTTATTTGTTGTAGATTGAATGAGAACATGATAGAAACTCTGTTTGTGAGTAATGGCACCGACACTGCTCAAAAGGAAGGAAGTAAAAGACCTGGGTTACCTTCTCTTCAGCAAGAGGGCAAGTTGTTGAATCCCAAGAAGTCACAGAACATTGCCATACTTTTGAGGGCATTGAATGTGAATCAAGAGGAGGTCACCGTAGCACTTTTGGATGGTGAGTTGGCTGGTACATCTAATTTTTGATGTGTAACAAGTTTGGTTGGATTTTATGTAAAATTGATCTTAGGTGTTTCACCTTAAACTAGCAATGCAAATGGAAATTTCGTAGCAACCTAATGAGTTGTGATTTGTTGTCATTTTTCTTTGCAATCAGTTGGAATTTGGGCTTGTTATAGTTTTCATTGGAGACTGCTAGTAATTGATTCTATGACAACAAATACAGGGAAATGTTTATATGTGTGTTTATATTTCTCTCTGGGATATATTATATATGCGAATCACATTGCATGAAGCTTGTAAAGATTGTTTTGAATCGGGCTAATCTTGAATTCTGTTTTTATTCCCACTAGCCAATAGATATGTCATTGAGGTCTGGGTGATGTTGGAAACATGTTCATGTTTTGCTAGATCTGTTGTTCATCCTAGTCGAGTTGGAATTTTATGGTGGTTAATATCTTCTACAGGTGATCATGGAGGATTGAGTACTGAACTTTTGGAGAATTTGGTGAAGATGGCTCCAACAAAGGAGGAAGAGATTAAGCTAGTAAATTATAATGACGATGTATCAAAACTGGATTCATCTGAGCTCTTTCTGAAGTCACTCTTAGACATACCTTTTGCCTTCAAACGAGTTGATGCTATGGTATACAGAGCTAATTTTGAGTCAGAGATAAAGTACCTCATCCAGACTTTTGAAACCCTGGAGGTAATTGTTGATGAAAAACTCCTAAGCTCCATACCATTCTTGTATAGGTTGGTTCCCTTACGATACATTGATTTTATTTGATCAAAATTTACCATGTATTGATGAATAAAAACCTAGATGTTCTTTCAGAAATTGGAGACAGGAAACTCATCACTTTTTGTGTTCACAATCAGATATACTTATTTACATATGGTTGGTATTTACAGGCTGCTTGTGAAGAGTTGAAGACAAGTCTTTTCATCAAACTTCTTGAAGCTGTGTTACGAACTGGAAACAGAATGAACGTGGGTACTTTCAGGGGAGAAGCAATGGCATTCAAACTTGACAGGCTTTTGAAACTGGTGGATGTAAAAGGAACGGATGAGAAAACAACACTATTGCACTTTGTAGTTCAAGAAATCATTAGGTCTGAAGCATTAGGTTCTGAAGATTCAAGACTCACGACAAAGGAGGCTGAATTCAGAAAACAAGGCCTGCAGATGGTGACCGGGTTGAGCAGAGATCTTGGCAATGTCAAGAAAGTCGCTGGAATGGACTCAAGTGTAATTCATAGTTATGTGCATAAGCTTGAAATGGGAATCAATAAAATTAAAGAGATTTTGAGCTGTGAGAGGTCAAGTTCTCAAGGCAATTTCTGTGAATCGATGAAGAATTTTCTTAAAGTGGCGGAAGAGGAGATTGAACTAGTGAAAGGTGCAGAGCACAAGTCTTTAGTTCGTGTGAAGGAAGTGACCGAGTATTTCCATGGGGATGCAGCTAATGAAGAAGCTCATCCTTTTAGGATCTTCATGGTGGTAAGGGACTTCCTCGGCGTGTTGGACAGAGTATGCAAAGAGGTTGAAAATCTTGAGAACATTGGTGGGAGCAGCTAGTTCTTTTCGAATGCCCACAAATGCTTCGTTGCCAGGTTCCAACCGAAATGGGCAATCACGAGAAGAAAGCTCCGACGTGGATAAATCAGATCGTTCAATCATAAAATAGTTTGAATGCTTTTTGTTTGAAGTTTATTTCTTCCAAGAAGGTATAGTAAATAAGAAACAGTAGAACAACCTATAAAGTGATAGGAGCCGAGGAGCTGTCACAGTGGCATCCCCAGAAAGATCAGTAGATGGTTGTTCTAATCTATCAACATATCGAACCTTCAAACAAAAGAATCAGGTTCAATTTTTGGCTTGCTCTCTATACCTCAAATATTTGAAGAAACATTTATTTTGCCTTTGGTAAAGTGAACTACCATCTACATTTTGGTTCTGTGAATGTCAAAAGCTTTCCAGATCAAGCAAATAGGTGTGATTGATCTGGGGTAAGCTGTAATTGGTGCAGTTTGCAATCTGTAATGTCGCTTAGAAAAGCAAGAACATTTGTTAAATTCTTTACTGCATTAGAAGAATATAAGTACAGGCCTCACTTTTGAGATAATTCTTTCCTGCATATGACTATAGGAAAACTCGATTTCTGAGGTTAGAATCAAAATAAACTATGACGTTAGCCGTATGATCTATTGTTAAGGCTGCTGAGTTCATTAGTAACAAGACCTACCTTAAAGTCATTAGCTCATCAAGAGCTTCATCTTTCTTCAAGGTCATGCGCATCTAGCTACCTGAATGACGGTACTGATCATATAAAAAGGTTTCGCAATGGATGCAAAGATGGACCATCTGTTTTAAACTACAATTTTAGGATGGAGAGAATATATCAGGTATATGATATTAGTAGAATATGTTAGTCTTCAATCTAATCTAGTATAGATCGATCAGTTGATCATTTCTTTACATTGGTAAGCAACTCATGATACTAAAAATATGATTGAATTGCCCTATGTTGGGTTGCCCCTCCTCTGTAAATACGTGAAGAGGTAATCTTGTTTTGAGCAAAATTAAAGTTTATTTTGGAAAACGAATTTTGCATTGTGGGAGACATATAAAATAACGAATGATATTTTTCTTCTTTAGTGTGGAGAAAAAGGGTGACGAAGAAAGGAGAAAAATTGTGTGGATTGAAGAAAATTGAATATTTTATTGAAATTCGTATGCAATTGTCAATAGTAATTTTGTTAAGTTCTTAATTTGTAATATTCTTTCGTTATTCTCTTCATTTGTGATTAATATAAATTATGTAGAAATTATAATAAATTAATATTGAGGAATTTGTTCTTCCATAAATATTTTCTATATCAAGTTGTGATATAAGGAATTTGATTTGGTCCTCTAGCCCGTGGTTTCTAAATTTGGAGTATCCCACATAAAATTAGTGTTGCCATTTTGGTTGGTATTTTTTTCTTATGTCTACTTTAATTGGTATTTTTCATCAATTATGTGTTGAAATGGGAATTTAGATATTTGGTTAATCCCAATAAGTGGTATCATGTCTACTTTAATTGGTAATTCTCATCAATTATGTGTTGAAATGAAAATTTATGTGTTTGGTTAATCCCAATAAATAGTATCAGACCCCGATTGCTTGGTTATAGTAAATTTTGCGTTGTGGATATTTTTTGTCCATTAGGTGTTCGATGAAACTTTTAAAAGCTTAGTTGATGTGTAACAACTTGGCCCAAAGTACAACGTAATGGGTCTAAGTCATATTTTTAAAATGGTTAACCAAAATTAAAGATCTATAGTTCATTGTTACTTATAAACTTATGATCTTTTCATAATACGTATTAGATGTGGGAATAAGTTAAGAAATCTCACAATCTACTCATCTTAGGAAATTTCGTCTTCCATGGCTCGTGATCGAGAGTTTAGTTAATGTCCGCAGTCTAGCTCACTATCTAACACGAAACTAGGTTAGTTGCTCTAATATCATTTGTAACGACTCGGCCCAAAGTACAACGTAATAGGCCTAAGTCATTTTTTAAAAATAGTTAACCGAAGTTAAAGATTTACAGTCTATTCCCATTTATAAACAGAATCTTCTTCTAGTAAGTATTAGATATGAGACTAAATTGAGGGATCTCACATGATGTGTTTGTGATTTATATTTCAACAAAATAAGTAGATGAAGTTGTGTATCATCATATTTCTGAATTGACTTCTTCAAAAGCTATATTGGATAAATTCCAAGAAGTTTATGAGAGGAATAACATTGTTAAGAAGATGATTTTGATAAGGAAATTAGTGAACTTGAGGTATAAAGATGGAAGTGAGCATTTAAATAAGATGAATATTATTACTCAACTTGTCAGGATGAAGATGACTTAAGATGAAGATTGACAATCTATCTTGCTCTTCAACACATTGCAAAAGAGCTGTAAACATTGGTAATCTCTTTGAACAATGCTACTATAGATGGAAAACTCACAATTGCATGGTAACAAGCAGTTTACTGAATGAGGAGGTGAGAAGAAAATCTCTACCAACTTCAGGTTCTCATGCATAAGCCTTAGAAGAGGCAAGAGGTAGATTAAGAAATACAAACACAAATAGAAAGGATAAGAGTCAAGGAAGCTCTAAATCCAAGAAGAATTTGAAGTGTTATTATTGTGACAAGACAGATCATATCTAAAATGATTATTCGAAGCTCAAGAAAGGCTTGAAAAATAACGACAATAACGATTAAGGAGAAAAGAATACTAATGTTGTACATGAAGACTTTGTGATTCTTTCTAATTGTCGGAATGGTTGTTTGACAGTTGATTGTGCTGCTAGTTGGGTAATTGACTTAGGAGCATCATTCCTTGCAATTCCAAATAGAAATTTCTATACTACGTATGAACATTCGGATTTTGGTATAATGAAGATGAGAAATAGTGATACTTTCAAAATTGTGGGACTTGGTGGTGTGTATATAGTAACAAGTATGGATTATAAATTGATTCTTAAAAATATTAGACATATTTTAGATTTGAAGATGAATTTGTTGTTAACCGGAGTGCTTTATGATGAATGATTTGGTTTACAATTTTCACAAGGTGTATGAAAACTTGTAAAAGGCTTTTTTGTTATTGTTAAAGTGAAGAAGTGCTCTAGTTTGTACAAAATTGAGATAAGTCTAGTTCGAGGGGAGGTTAATATCTCCTCACTTGATTCCAATGTAGATATGTGGCGCCATCGATCGGGACATATGAGTAAGAAAAGACTATAGATATTGAAAAAGTTAAATCTCTTTCTATAGGTTAACGACATCACAATGTGACCATTATTTGGTAGGAAAATAACGTAAGATATCCTTTGCAACCACAAATATAAAGAAGTTAGAAGTTCTTAAGTTGGTACACACTAATGTGTGTGGGCTATTTGAGGTAAAATCACTTAGTGGTTCTATTTTTTTCCTACTTTTATTGATGATACTTCTAGGACGGTGTGAGCTTATGACATGAAAAATAAAATTGATGTTTTTGGTATCTTTAAGAATTTTCATGTATTGGTTGAAAGAGAAACTGGTAAGCTCTTAAAATGCCTTGGAAGTGATAACAGTATTGAATATTATTCTGTTGAGTTTAATAAATATTGTAGCAAGCATGTGATTAGGTATGATAAGATGGTTCATTATATTCCCTAACATAATGGATTGGCTGAAAGAATAAATAGGATCATCTCCGAGAGGATTAGAAGTATGTTGTCTTCAGCTAAGTTGCCTAAAAACTTTTGGGGTGAAACCTTGAGCATAGCTTGTTATTTAATCAATAGATCTCACACATATACCCTGGACAATGACATACTAAAAAGGGTTTGAAATGACAAAAATATTAGCTATTATCATTTGAGAGTCATTGGTTGTAAAACATTTTCACATGTGCTTAAGGAATAAAGGGTTAAGTTTGACTTTAGAGCCGTAGAATGTATTTTTCTGGAATGTGGTAATGATAAGTTTGAATGCAAACTTTTGGATCCTAAAAATAGAAAACTGATTCGAAGCAAAGATATAGTTTTCAGTGAGGATCAAACAGCTGAGGACTTTGGCAAGGAAAAAGTTCCTCAAACTAAATCTCAAGAAATCTTAGAAAAGATAAAATAACTTTCAACCTCAATTAAAAGTGAAAGAGTTTGCATGGTTTGAAGTAAGCTCATAGACAGTGGTACGAAAAGTTTGATTCTTTTATGGAAAGTAATAGATACAAGAAGTTTATTTCTGATCACTATGTGTTCATCAAGAAGTTTGATAATAATGACTTTATTATTTGGTTGCTTTATGTGGATGACATGTTGATTGTAAAACATGGTGAAGCCAAGATTACAAATTTAAAGAGGAACTTAAATAAATCTTTTGCAATGAGGAATTTTGGATTAGCAAAGTAAATCTTGGGAATGTCTATTTAGCATAATATAGGAGCTAGAAAACTTTAGGTGTCACAAGAAAAGTACATAGAAAAGGTACTTAAAAAGTTCAACATAAAATATGCGAAGCCGGTTGAAGTTCCATTTGGTGGTCACTTCAAGTTCAAAAAAAATGACTTAACTAAAACAAATATGAGGAAATGACAAAGGTCCCTTATGCTTCTGTTGTTGGCAGTTTGATGTATGCTATGATTTGTGTAGGGTTAAACATAGCATATGCAGTCGGAACGGTTAGCTAACCATTAGCAAATCTAAGAAAAGAATATTGGCAAATAGTTAAATCGATAATGAGGTATTTGAGAAATACATTCAAAATGTGTTTGTGTTTTAGAAGTGATAAACCTTTCTTGGCTAGCTACACTGACGCAGACGTGGGTGGTGACTTGGAGACAAGAAGGTCAACATATGGGTTTGTTGTTAATTTTGCTAATGAAATTGTATCTTAGCAGTCTAAGTTACAAAAGTGTATTGCATTATCCACAATTGAAGCCGGATTTATTGCTACTAAAGAATCTTGAAAAGAGATGCTATGGACGAAGAGATTTTTGAATAAAATTTGTGTTGCTCTTGATCGATATATTATCCATTGTGATAACAAGAGTGGAATTCACTTAAATAAGAATTCAAGTTTTTATTTAAGGAACAAATATATTGATGCGAGATATCATTAGGTAAAAGATGTGTTAGAAAATAAATCTCTTAAGCTAACAAAAATTCGTAATGAGAATAATTTTACTATATGAATAGAGCAGGTATGGATGGAGATTTCCACGGCGGACAAAGGTATTTTATGGAGTCAGGAAGGGGAGGTTTTTTGGGTTATTCTTCTTTCGTAAATACATGAAAAGGCAAGCCTATTTTGGGAAAAACTGAAATTTATTTTAGAAAACACATTTTACGATGGGAGAGATAAAAAGCGATGGACGCTTTTCTTTTTTGTTGTGGAGAAAAAAAATGTAACGAAGAGAAAAAAAATTATATGGATTGAAGAAGTATGAATGTTTTATTGAGATTCGTTTGTAATCGTCAATGATAACTTTGCCAATTTCTTTATCTGTATATATACTAATAAATTTAATTATAACTAGTTATATTTATTTATAAATAATATAATAATAAAGTAATAAAATAACTTAAATAAAAAGTCTTCATATTAAAATACTATGTTAATTATATTTTCCAAGTGAGAAACTTTTGATTTTATAATCAAACTAATTTCGAGCTCACAAAGAAGCTAATTTTAAACAAGTTTGTCAAAATTAAACAATTTAAATGTATTCAAACTCAAATCAAAATCCAATAAAAAAATAAACGATTTGATATTAAGCATATATATGTTAAAAATTCGTCAATCTTGAATCAAATTCAAATAAATTTCGAATTATTTAAGTCGAATTCGAACAATCTCGACTGGCTCGCTCGAACAGAAGCCCTAAAGATCATGGCAGCTTACTAGCAAAACTTGGTGTCAAAAGTCTAAACTAATGTTATAATTATACAAAATGCATATTCAACTATGTTAACAAAAATGTTTTGTGCACAAAGACAGCAATTGGTACATGCGAATGAGATGGGCATTGCCAAGCGCTGCATAATTAGCCTCGTACAGGTGCAGGGGGCTACACGCTGCTCAAGACCAGTCTGAAAAAATCTATCATTTGGTTGTAGACATCATGTTTTGCAGTTACACTCAAGATGAAATCAATGTGACCATATGACTCGAGATACAGGAGCTCAGGTTTGGACGGCAACTCCTTCACCATTGCCTCCACATCCTTCACATCTGCTAAGTCATCAATGCCACCGTAGCCCATCCACAGGGGAATGCTTCTGGGTATGGTTGAGATATCATAAGCAGGTGGCCACAAAGTGCCGTAGAGCTTCAAGTTCCCCAAGATCCCGTAGTCATATTTTGCAAAGGTGCCTTTCCTTATCACTGTATAGATGTAGTTATAAAACATCAATGCACACGTTGGCAAATACTCTTCAAAGTTTAAAGGAAGATACATTCATTTTGAAAAGCTATTAATCCAAAGTAACTAACTATAGCTCATCGATTTCTTCGGTGAAGCCAAACTAATTTCTTCCATATGGAGGTATCAAACTCAAGACAAACATGGAGGAATGGCCATTTCATGAACCTACTCTGGAAAAGGTGCATCAAATTCTTCAGTGATGATGGATGAGGCTCATATTGGAGATAATAATCCATTCGGGAGTTGTTAAAGCAGCAATTATTTCCTAACCACAAAAATACTACTATAAGCATCTCCAAACAGAATTGTTAACACAGTTGCCTGAAACAACTTCTATGAGATGAAACCCTGTAACATGTATAGATGATACATATGATAGTTTTAAAGCTACGACATAGAAGAGAGCATGACGTACCTGTTATAGCTGCCAGCAAATCACTGCAGTCCATATGACCATCACAAACAGATTTCAGAATTTGAACACCCATGTCACTGGTCACAATGCATTAACAAGGATATGAGTCACATAATCAATACACATTTCTTTAAGTTCTTGAACTATGATAAAAAAACTGGTAAAAACCTTCGAAAATCCAGCTGATAGATTCCCATCACCTGCAGCATCTGTTTTGTGAAGTGCAGTTAAATTTTATTTCTTTGATAGTGCTGATGAGTAAACGATTCATAGCACAAGATCAGAAAGAATACAACCTCATCTAGATGTATGTCAACAGCTTTAAGAACAAATAGAGAACTGACATGTCCCAGATAAGATATAGGGCAAAGAAGAGCAGCTGCTTCTACCATATATGCTACTTCTGGCCTAGTCAGTGATGCAAGAGCCATTATAGTGCCCTGTAATAGCAGATAAGAAAACTTCAGCCCAGATTAAAATATGGCAAACTGCTAAACTTGTAAGAACGAGAATGTATAATATACAACCTGAGAATGGCCAACATAAAATATTTTGGAGTTTGTTAACCCGTAAACATAGCCAATCATATCAGCCAGATCAAACTCGGCAAGATCCTGCCAACTCCAGTCCCAAAATTCCTACAAGGAGCCAGATATTTCTCTACCATTGCAATACGTTCAGAATTTTAGCAAACCAAGTCGCAAAAAGTTTCACCTTATCAATCTCTGATAAAGAAGTGTGGCCGTGGCTCCAACGTGTGCCTCGCACGTTGCCGACCCAAACATCAAATCCTTGATCAGCAAGGATAAATCCCAAAGATTGATCAACAGCATTAGCAAACCAAATATCACCTCCCTGGCCGCTTATGTCACAAAAAAGGCATAACTTTGGTCACTCACATCAGTCAAGCAAAGTAATATTACAACTAATTTGCAAAATAAAACGATTAAAGTATGATCTTGTTTGCAAATCACTATAACGTAGCACAAATAACTTTGTTAGAAACCCAAATTATTAGCAATGGTTTCTGCCAGCTTCAGAAAAAACCCAAAAGAATCCAGAGCATATGCTAGTGATTGACATGCAAGAAATCAACACGAGCATCACCTGAAACAGACCATGTTGAAGAAAAATTGGAGGTCCCGAATGGTTACCCATTTTCCCTGGACTGCCTGGGATCTGTTGAACACCCAAAAGGTAGCCATCTTTGGTTTCAACCTATGAATGCAAATAATGCACCAACAATCAAACATCTTTGATGCTCCCATTTTTCATCTTAAATAAGTTTTAACAGAAAAGTTCACCGATAAAACAACAAGAGATAGCTGGCACCGTATGCTCACTGCAGGGGAAGCCGAGAGGGAGCACAAGTTGAGAGCACAAGCTCTCACCATCGGAACCAACACTTCCTCCCACCACATTAGTAAAGCAAGGCATCAACATGAGTAGTAGTAGAAGAAGAAACAACGAAAACCCACGAACAGCCATGGAGGGAACTCGTCCAAATGGGGTGGAAGTGAGCACTAAGCAGCCTGTGCTTGGGATGTCTTGGGAGGGAAAGAAGGACGGTTCGCGTCGGTTTGTAGTAGGGGATGGAAGGACACAAATGGACAGGATGGTTCACAGGTGGCTTGTTTGTATGCGGGGGATGGGACACTAGGTGGGAGCAGCTTTTCTTTCTTCGAATCCACGCAACTCTTTAACATGCCATCTCGAGCAGATATTTTGCAGGTCTGATTGTGTTAGATTTCTTTGATTAAGCACAGCTGACCTGTGAAGTTTTTTTGTGCGTGTGTTCTTTGCACATCACACATTTGAGATCAGGTGAACGTGGGTTTTGGATGTTGAAACCGAAATTCCCAGCGAGAAATCCTCATGGCACTTCAGATTTGAGGTGGGTATGTATGGAGGGGTGTAAAGGATCCGAGCCTACTTATTAATTTTTTGTGTTTGACTCGGCTTAGTTTGTGCTCGTATTTATTAATTTTGTGCTCGAAAAAATATTCGGCTCGAAATAGATAAGCTCGTTGAACAACGAACAGAGCTTAAGCAAAAGAATGTTCGGCCCGGCTCGGCTCGAAACTCGAATTCGATATGTTCAAATTCGAAAAAATATTCGGTTCGGCTCGGCTCGTAAATATTATTGAGGTCATATTGAACTTATATAGTGTTAAAAATTTTTTTTTGACCTTATATAAGTGAGTACAGAAATATTCGCTAGGCTCGAGCTCGGCTCGAACTCGGCTCAAGCTCGGTTCGAACCAAGCCCAAATACTATAAATTTTGGATAAGCTCGGCTCGGCTCGTTTATATTAAAGCTTGGCTCGTTTATATTAAAGCTCAACTCGGCTTATTTTATATTAAGCCAAACTTAAATACACTACTACTCGACTCGACTCAGTTCGTTTACACCCTATA
Source organism: Piper longum (assembly GCA_032619315.1). Classification (NCBI taxonomy): domain Eukaryota; kingdom Viridiplantae; phylum Streptophyta; class Magnoliopsida; order Piperales; family Piperaceae; genus Piper; species Piper longum. The sequence continues at coordinate 14,244 of JAVDBV010034404.1, forward strand.
TATGTATGAGATTTTGTAGGAGACAGAATAGAACGGGTTGTGTGTAGGAATTAATTGTCTAAGTGTCACCATTATTTTGGGGCGTGAATGCAGTGAAAAAAATAGGATGTGGCTTATAAATTTTCTAGGCGGAGAATGCATACTTCACTGGCTTAGTTTTTTTTTTTAGTGGTCGTGAAAATTTTACTATTTTCACAAGCACAACAACTTTATTTGTATGGTAAAAATCCACCTATAATAAAATATAATTTATTTAATATACCGATATAAATCCACTTAAAAAATGTGGATGAGAATATGTTAAATATATAAAAAATAATATGGATAAATTGAGTAGGCGACTACGCTTACATTTAAAAAAAAAAGAGAAAACTCGTTTATCCTTAAATTTTAAATAGAATAAACAAACTTTAAATTTTCAAGAAAAAGTTTTTCTTTTGCTGCCTACTAAGCTTGTATTTTCCCAATTTTATTAAATATATGGTATATGTATCAAGGTTTGGAGATTACCAAATTAACCCAATCCATTATGTTTTAATTAGCCTAATCCAATTGGTATTTAGTAGGAGTCTCCAGAACCTCCGCCTCTTCTTCCACCAACCACACTCCTCGCCGGTCCCGCCAGATTATCCAACCCCTTCCCACCAATGTCCGACTCCCTCCGCCGGCGAGATGGACTGGGTCGAGACCCCCGCCGCCCACATCCTCAAAATCAACGTCCCCGGTACGCCCCTCCCACCTCCGAAAAAAACCGAGAAAAAGACTCCAACTTTGCTTCTTCTTCGATGCAGGTCTGGCCAGGGACGAGATCAAGATTGAGTTGGAAGAGGGGAGCCTGCTATCCATCCGCGGGGATGGCGGGAGCAAGGCAGAGGCGTCGCTGCCCGAGGAGGCGGTCTGGCACCTGCGCGAGAGGGGGGGCGGAGTGTTCCGCCGGCAGGTGGTGCTGCCGGACGGGGTGAAGGCCGACCAGATCAGGGCGGCGGCGGACGGCGGCGTGCTCACCGTCGTCGTGCCCAAGGACGCCAATCCCAAGTCCAAGACCCGCAACATCGCCATCTCTAGCAAGCTCTGAGAGTGATAATTGATAAACAAGAAGTACGTATTTGCGTGATGTATCGTTGACATGTAAACTATGGTTTTACTACTTAAATATATACGGAGATGTGGCTAATAAGGTAAGTGTGAATCGACAAATCTCTTAGAAATGCATCTGTAAGAACTAAGAAAAACTTGTTAATGTCCTGTACTAATATGTTTTAAGCAGCTCAGTGATCCAGTTTTTTATTTGTTTTTACATGATTAGCGTCAATGGTAGTCCTTGTTTGTACCAAAATGTATAATTTT